>SRMA01003518.1:0-17324 GCA_007224835.1 Danionella cerebrum | reverse complement strand
TTTTCCAGGTAGAAGGTTGTCGGTTCAAGGCTCGCCGGTGACCTTCCTGGAAGGAGTTTGCATGTTCTCCCTGTGCTTGCGTGGGTTTCCTCCGGGTACTCCGGTTTCCCCCACAATCGCCAAAAACATGCGGTCTAAACACCACCTTAGTTGTGCATGTGTGTGAATGTTGCCCTGCGATGGACTGGCGAACTGTCCAGGGTGTACCCCCGCCTCTCGCCCAATGTGTGTAGGCACAGGCAGACCCCAGTGACCCCGAAAGGGAATAAGCGGGAATGAAAATGAATGAACTTATGAGAAATGGGCGATAAGTAAATTTATAACAGCATTGGATAAAAAACAGACGGTGATGGCATAAACTACTTACAAAATCAAAACCTTCACAGTATATAACAAAAAAGTATATTAACCAGACAAAACGTGTTGCTAAAATAATTGTAATTATTTTTAAGGCACAGATTTCCATTTTTTTTTATTCAAGTGATATTGAATAAAATTTTATTTTATAAAATGTAATTTTTCATAATTTTTAATTTGTTTTATTTAGATGTCATTAGGTAAATTTGTAATTGAATGATAATTTTTATAATTTACCGTAGAACACAAAGTAAATCACTAAACTATTCAGACGTAACAAATAATAAACTTTAGAGGTTACCAGGTCATTAAATCTTTATATCATTATATCTTGCAATGAAAGTATACATTTTAAAAACCTTGAACCAATCACTAGAATAATTCACCACTTGAGGCTTAATGGGAAGCATTGTGGGTTTTTTTTATTATTTTTTAAAGCTAGTATTGAAACGTTCCAAACATTTTAATTGCCTAATGTTCATCTGAACATGGGTGTAAAGCTTCACTGAAGTGAGCAAGCTCCAGCGGGAAGAAAGTCATCCAAGTAGCGAGCTACAGCTTTCGAGAGGTATGTCATACTTCCGAAACGACCACTAGGGGCGCTGTCATAGAGCAACCTACAGATTCCAGTCACATGATCCTTCTCGAGGAAACTCTCATCAGCTCCCAGATCTTTCTGTTCAAAAGAAAGATATATTAGTGTAACTTTTGGGAAATTAAATCTCATTTTGCATTTCCATTCAACTTCTCATACAGAGAAAATCTATGAAATATATACATTTACAAATCAGGCCATGCTAAACATCAGTCTCTACTGGAACATATACCAGCCCGAGATGTTATACTCCTGCTGAACTCAGAGAAAACTATTCAAAAAACTATTTAATTTCTGAGCCGACCTGGATTTTTTTTTACAAGGCACAGGATAGTTAAACATAGGCCTCAGTAAAAATGGTCAAGCTGTAAGTTACACTCATGAAAGCAACAAGCAGCGACAGGCCCTTTATTCCTTAAACATCTAATTTTTGGTTCAGTCAAAAGTAAAAGGCTGTAGCAGGCAACAGAGCACCTCTGAATAACACAAATGTCCCCAGCATCAGCTCACCTGATCTCTATGGAACATATCACTGGCCAGGTGTACAATGTTTTCCACCTGAACAACAGCACCAAGGCTATGGACATCAACCTCGGCCAGCACGCTCAGCACCAAGATGGCCTCCACCAGCAGCTGCCGATACTCAGGCTGGGCAACACGGTTTAGCACGCCCTCCACCTGCACTGCAAACTTCAGTTCTCCTGGAGTCATCTAAGAACATTGTGGATTTGTTATGATTCAGGATATTTTAGGTAAGGATATCACCCAGTTTTATCCAGTAAGGTTGTTTACCTCTCTTGTGGTTGAGGATGGAAGCACAAAGCCCTCAATGGACAGACCATGACACTGTAACATGAAGAGATGCACAGGTTTGAAAACAATAGCAAGAGTTGAGGCACAAACCCAAAATTATTTCTAAAATTGTTGCAATTTTAATACAGAAACATTAGAGACAGGATTTTTTTTCAGGATTCATCCACTTAAAGTCAGGTTTATTCCCAGAATCCTGGCGGTTCTATCTCCTCTTTATCCGTGTTGTTCCAGAGGGTGTCTTTCCTGTGCATTTTATTCCAGTTGCACTATATGGCAGGTCTGGTCTTCCAAATCTAGTAATGATTTGTTCCTGTTTTCTGGTAGGGATTTATCGTAAGAACCCTGTGCTTTGTTTTATTTAGGGCTCGAACACATAAGGTGCGTAGAACCCTATTGTAATTGCTCACAGCTTTTGTTAGTGTCCAAATGTGCTTAAAAAGTCCCTGAATTTGTCACACACATCAGAATTGGTGAACATTTGCATCTGTTTGGGGTTTGAAAAGTGGGTGTGATGAAGTGACTCTACAGTGCCACCCAACGTATGTCTGAAAACATTTACAATTTACACTATAGGTTATAACACCAACAAGTGGCCACAGGATATACAACATTTAACATTCGTTAGGTTCTTCTTTGCTACCAATTTTGACATAAGAGACAGGCTTACTGTCCAAACCAATAACAGAAAAATATTCTGACATAGCACCACCTGGGGACCCTGACACTACAATGTGGTTTTCATGATTTTTTTGCCTGTATTTGAGAGTAATTGTAACAATCTTCACTTAAATACATGTTCTAAAAATGGATTTGAACAATAAACTGGTCACCAATGGGTCACCAGAAGTGTGGACCCTTTAATCGCTGCTTGCAGCTTTGATATATTTCTTGTTTACAAAAAGTCGGTTTCTTTCTAGAGCTGGACATCACTCGTTTGTGTCTCTGCTTTCTGGTTATCCAGCCATTTGCTTGTTAACTGCGCAGGGCTAGTGAGTTGTTATGCTTGGTTGTGTCTTTGTTCATTTGAGCTCATGGCTCTTTGTTCTGATTGGCCATGTGCCTAAATCTCTTATTATTTTGACACTCTGTCTCTTAGTTTTCACCTGCCTCTTTTTTCACCATTTATACAGTCCCAGCCTTCAATCTCTTCTGTACATTGCTTTCAGATCATGATTAAAGAAACTGTACTAGTGACCATAGTTCAAACCACAGCTCCAGTCACCTTCTGAAGAATCTTCCAGACGTTCTGGTAGAAACCCACAGGTACCCTGTTAAGTGCTCCATCCAGACGCCTGCGACGAAGCCATTGGCCCTGTCTGCTATCGCGCACCAACATTGCTCCTAATGACCCTTGAAAGGATTCAATGACTGGGAGCCTGTATCTCTAAAAAACAATTGCCTTATAAAGATTAGACACGGACAAGTTGACAAAGCATGCTTGCCACTGGTCCACCTACCCCTGATTCAATGTTTCCAATGTCCAGCGAATGGACTGAAGCAGCCTAAAGATGCACAGAAAATATGTCCATTAGTCCAGTTACACCGAGACACAATATTAAAGCAAATATACAACAAAAATATCTCACCAGTTTGATATCATCCACTGTTTTACTGCTAACTTCACTATTGGTGGAAATGGACTTTCTCCTGGCATGGCTGTCAACAGTAGACGTGATATTTCCTGCCGAGCGCACTAAATATAAAAAAAACATGTACAAATGTATCAGTGTATCTTAGTTACAGAGCTAGTAAAGGGAAAGCCTGGAAATCCTGTATATTTGTATATTTACCACTTTTCTGAACACCAAATTCTTTGCCAGTGAGGATATGAAGCAGCAGATTTTTCATTTCTGAAGGGCTCATGTTCATCAAATTCTCTGTTGCCTCCTCACCTACAAAATACTCATTTCTTATGAGTTGCTCTTTTAGACAAAAGTGCCAAGCTTAGGAAATTCCTTCTACTAATAAGCTCCACCCTGAAAGAAAAGATCTCAATCACAGCTTCTCTCAAAATCTGTGAAAGAGCTACTTTATTGCTAAAGTCATATAGTAAGAAAAGCTTGAGATTGTGGCTTTTCCAGAATTATTATGATGCTTTTACATCTTGAAAGATGTCTCACGTTTGAAACAAAGTATTCGCTCTTTTAATAAATCTCATTACTGTACATAACACAAGATAATGCTAGCATACGTTTAACATAGCGCTAGCACTAAAACATTTATGTCTATTTATTGAGTAAATGGATGAATCTATTAATATTGTTCAAACAATATTCTGACAAAAGGTTTTCCTTTTAAACTGATTACTTGTTGATAAACACGTATACCCAAATTAAGTCTATCAAGTGCTTCAAAGGTTTAATTTATAACAAATCTCCACATTGCGTATTTAAGTTCAATTTCTGTCAATGAAAATTGGTTCTTTACTAATGCTCAAATTTGTAGTTGTAGTTTGTAGTTGAAGTTACATTCCAATTTTACATTCCACAGCTTGTCTAATTTACAGTGATGGGCGGAGCTTAGTGACCCATCAACTTTGGTTCATAGTATTCTTTGCTTGATTTAGATTCTCTACTATACATGGTGCTTACACTGTATGAAGGACAATAAGGGTGGAACTACCTGAACATTTGAGGGACTCTGCAAGCTCAGTGACCATGACCTGAAGAATCAAACCGATGCGCAGACGAAACATTTCGCTGAAAATCTTTGGCTGGCTACGAATGCTCATTCCTAGAAACACCATGATTTCCTGAAAGGAGCACACAGAAGAATTTAATTTATGAATTTCCAGG
This sequence comes from Danionella cerebrum, assembly GCA_007224835.1. NCBI lineage: Eukaryota > Metazoa > Chordata > Actinopteri > Cypriniformes > Danionidae > Danionella > Danionella cerebrum. Next base: position 12,764 of record SRMA01003518.1, on the reverse strand, counting down.
ACAAAAACCCTTGAATTTAAGCTATGGATCGGAAGCTCTGACCTGTGTAAGGATAGCGATGGTCAGGTTGTTCTCACTGGCCTCATCGATCAGCTTTGCCAGCTTGTCTGGAGGCATCGGCCTGAAAGCATACAGTAACTGAAGTGTAACGTGTATGAACACGTGCAGTATTGTACTGTTTACTCACGCTGAAATGGTTTTCTCTCTGGGTTCAGGAGGAAGGCCCACCGTTAGATGTTTCTGGTGGATGAGCAAATCTGAGCAGGCCTGTCCATGAAAACAATAACGGTTCATTAGAATGTACAAAAATGCATGTAAATGAGCCTTTCTTGTTCTCAATTGTGATGTCACAAACTTTAGAATTCCACCACAACTTCTGAAAAGCCCATGGAGAAAACAGATATGTTCTTTCGGTGTAATATGAGACACTTTCAATGAAGTTTCTGGCCTATGTCTTGTTTACCACATTAAAAGCAATGCCACATTGGCCACATACAATATACAGTGCCAGATTAATGGCAAAAGTGTCAGACAAATGCCAAAATGGTGGTTGCTAACTCACAATTCAATATCAGGTATTTGAAAAATTTGGGAAAATGGATAAACCCGAGTATCATTTATCCAAGAAACATGAATCTAACGTTCTAATAAAGCTGCTCACGGCATCCAGCTCTTCTACTTTCTTTCGTAGCATCCCACAGATCATACGGATGAGTCCCCAGTGTTTCAGACTTCCTGCTTTCTCATAAAGCTCACTCAGAAGTCTTCTTACACTCCAGCCTTTCCCGTGAAGCTTGGTGTCCCAATCCATTCCTCTGACAACACAAATCCCAGCATCAACTCAACAAAAAAGCACAAATCCACTCTTCTTGATTTGCTTTCTAAAACACTAACTTGTCCTTGAAAAGGATGTAGAGAATATCAGCCTGGTCCTGCAGATTCAGACTCTGTTTCAGCATCTGCACTAGAGAAGCATGGTCAACCCGACCGTTCATGTCTCTGGGGAGATTCAGCAGTTCAGGAGCACCACACACCTGAGAAACAATTCTTGAATTTAGAAAGATGTTTGCAGGTAAACATTCACAGGAACAGCAAAAATCTACCTTTTCTTTATTATCGAGCAAATGAAGATTGGGGGCTGGAGAACGGAAGAGTTTGGTGGGAAGGTACATGTGCACATCTGCGGAAAGAAGACAAATAGACGAATCATTAGGGGTGAAACAATATATTATGGCACAATATATTGCATATCATGAAGCTACTGGAGATATCATCTGCCAGCTGAAGTATATTTGCTTCATAGAGTGATTGTGATTCTAGTCACTTCTGGAACTTTTTTACCCTGTCGTCTTGTTTTATGTAATATTTAATAGACAATTATCCTTTACTGACATTTTAAACAAGAAACATTACAAAACTCTTTCATCACTCAGAGTAAAAAAATACCTACTGGTAACCTACTGCAAACCAACTATCAACATTAACACTGCCCCATTTTGGATGGATGGTATCAAATGCTCTCATACAAATTTAACTAGACTCTAACCTTCTTACTTTCATGGTCTCAAAACGTTTTAAATTCATTTTTTATTTACAACAAAGGTTTGCTATTTAAACAGTTTTAATAGTTGGTTAAAATGGTTTTGTAAAATATTGTGATGCATATGGTATCGTAGACATAAAATTGAAGAATGTATCGTATTGTGAGCAGAGTGTATCGTTACACCCCTCTGTATCAAAAACTGAGTTCATGAGTCTGAATGGGAACTCACTGTGAATGTTAAGCTCTCTGGCTTTGTGCACAAGAGACACCATCTCGCAGGTCTTTCTTGCTGCAGCTCTGAAGCGACTGAGGCCTCCTGCATTGGTACTAATGGCCCTCTGCTGAGGAACTGCCAGCAACTGATCCAGATACACAGCCAGGTCATCCACCTCTGCACAAACAGACAACCATCTGTCACTTTTGAGAAGCAATCGAGTGCCAATCAGACCAACTGTTTTGAATGTGATTCATTCATTAATTTTCCAACCCGCTTATTCCCTTTTGGGGTCTCGGGGTCTGCCGGTGCCTATCTCCAGCGCACATTGGGCAAGAAGCAGGGGTACAGTCTGGACAGGTCGCCAGTCCATTGCAGCGCAACAATGACTCACACATGAACACCTAAGGGGAATTTAGATTATTTAATTAACCTGCCGCATGTTTTTGGGATTGTGGGGGAAGGATTCAGGTTAATTGCTTTGATATTTTTGGTTTAACCGAGATATGACACACAATTTGCAATGTTATTCAAATTAAAAGTGTTTCATTTTACAGACCTTAAATCGGTGCTATCAGTGGCATCTAGTGGTAAAAAGAAGGGATAACCTTTGGAAGTACAAGACCTGTGATAAGTAGATCAAGGTTTAGGAAAGTTCACCTGTTTGATTCAATTTTCACATTTTTTTGTCCTTGATTTTTTTGGGGGGGGGGAGGTGTATGAATTGTATTTATTTTTTATTATGATTTTTTTTATAAAACATACAGACTGTTCTCATTTTTATTTTATTTATTTGCAGTAAAAAAGAAACTATTTAAAACATGGAATTGTATGTTATGTACAATGTCAGGATTGTTGTGGAATTACTGTGTAATGTAATAAAAAAATGTAAAAAAAAAAAAAAAGAACCTGGGATTGTACAAAAATGAAAGCATTTCCTCATAAAACTTAAAGGTAATTTATTACAGCAAATTGTAAAGTAGTAAACATGAATTTCAACCAAACATCTGGCAACGCTTTTGTCTCACTCACCACAGTCCATAAATGTAAGATGTGCAGAACATGAGGTATCCAGAAAAGCGGAAAGCGTTCCTGTTTTAACCCTTGAAATGTAAAAAAATCTTTTTTAATCTTGGCTGCTATGGACTGTTTGTGTTTCAAATATCAGGTTGTCCGCTAACCTCTTTAAATATGTTACCTTGCTCCTCCAAAGTAACCGTCCTGTAGTTTCTTCAGGGTTGCCAAAACAGCAGGATCGATGTGTTTATGATCATCACCTGTAAGATGAGGAAATCAAATGAGATTTTACAAATGAAACATGGGGTGCTTCGTAAACTGATTATAAGGTCACATACTGAGCATGCCATGTGAAACTGGGAAGGTGAGTGTGGGTCGACCGGTCATCCTCCAGTGAGAGCAAAGGTAAGACAGATCAACACGAAGCATCTCCACGATCATGTGATTGTCCAGAGCCAGATAGAACTCATGATGGTCAACAAACTGGACACCATCAAATCAAATTGAGTGATTGGTGACAACTTAAAGCTGGATAATAAAGGGTCAGTGGATTAATAAGAGGGTTAATAATAAAAAGAGTTTTTTGTGTTTGATTGTTTACATATTATGATTGTATTCTGTTTGTAGGACCAATACATTCACTGTAGGATCATATAATATTAGCAAACCATACATCAATAAAAACTAGACAACCAAAGAAAACCTCAGCAATCACAGGAAAGACTATAGTGCAGAATGTTTAAAAATTTCATGAGTAGTTTCCATCAGCCACAATCAAATGGTTTGTTGTAAAAGGTCAAAACAGAAGCCTTTGACCTTCATTTTGAATCTTTTGTCTTTTTTATAATTCTTTAGATTCAATTTCACTTTCAAAGTATTTAAATGAGTAAATTGTTGTTTTTACATTATTTACAGTGTTGATGCTCTCCTATAATTGAAATGTAACACTAAAGAGTTTTCAGTATTTCACAAGAAAATACCAGCCAAGTAGTGCTTTTAGCGCTGCTGTTATCGCTATTTGTCTAGAGTTGGTTATTTAAAAAGTAAAATACAGAGTAAAATTAACACTTACAGTTCTTCAATCTGAAACGCACTTGAATTTCAAACTAATCTTATCACTCAGACTTTTACAGAAATACATATTTGTTTGTTCTGCAAAATATATTTGATTTGTAAGAAAAAAACAATTGACAAGCGATTTAAATGTACCGTACATACTTGTGGTGTAAAGGTAAAGGTGGTGTTGCGAATTATGTAGAATTTAGAGGTTCCCAGCACACCAATTCGACGATATGGCCGCCCAGTCAGTCCCAGCCTTTGGTTGCGCCCTTGAAAATAAATTTGGAATATTATATACAATAAATACAAGTAAACCCGGTTTTTAAAGTCTTTAAAGAAATTATTTGTCCAGATGTTTGTTTGTTTGACCGAAAGGTATGTCCATCATTCACTTTAATTTCAGGAAGTTTAGAAAAAGAAGTTTGCCCAAAGTTCACCTAGTCTGGCATAGATGTGGCTGAGGACCCTGGAGGGCTGAACTCTGATTGGGTGAATGTCCTCCAGAGTTTCTGAATCAATGCCATGGCTCTGCAAGAGTTGCTTAATCTTGTCATTTTCTGCCAGGATAGACACTGTAAACACAGGCATCGACAACAGCCATGGTTCACACGGTAACAGGGAATAATTATGTAATAGAGTCAACAGTTCTTAAATTGATTAACCCAAATTTAGCTTTTGTCAAACTTAGTTGATCTTACCTTGAACCACGACATCGGGCTTGGGAATAGTGGAGAGCCGCCTGTTGAGAGGATCGATTTCTCCAGGTGCTAAAAAACCCTGTGACAACAAACATTTCTTCATGGGAAAATTATTGATGATTTTGGTGTAGATGATGTGGATATTTTCATTTTCTCCATTCTACATTTTCTTAAATAAAGTGTTGTACTCTTATAAGAACGCTTACTACTGTCTGGTCTATGAATGGCCACAGCATTTGGCAAGAGTTAAATGCACATATTTATTTATATATGAAAATTACTGTGCATTTTCTATACTCAATTGTTTCTACTGAGGGTCACAGAGTTCAGTTTCAGAACTCTCAAGGACAACGATAAAAATTGTAGAAAAATGTAGGAAAAACACTAATGTTTAGAGATGTCCCGAGCCGATCGTAAAGATCGGTATCGGGGCCGATCGAGGCATTTTTTAACTGATCGGAATCGGCTCTATGTATCGGACCGATCGAATGTTTACGTCAGCTACGTCACGCACGTGTCGCAAACTCGCATGTTAAACTCGCATGTTGTTTACTACTTGCAATACGGTGCTAAGATGTCTGCAGTGTGGAAGTATTTTAAGTTGGAAAGTGATTCTAGTCTGGTAGCTACATGCAACATTTGCAATGCGAGCATTTCACGCGGTGGTACTAGCAAAGCAGCCTTTAATACTACCAACTTGATAAGGCATCTTAAAACGAAACACGACAGATTATTGCGACTTCACTGAGCGAACGCAGGAAAAGGCTAAACCAAAGCAACACACACTGGAGGAAACTTTTAAAGGGAGAAAGAAATTTCCTCTTGAGAGCTGCAAGGCCAAAAAGATTACAGAAAGGGTCGTTGAATTCATCGCTTTGGACGATCAACCCCTCTCTGTGGTAGAGAATACTGGCTTCAGCCGGCTTTTTGAACTTTTAGAATACTTTAGTAACCTGCATGCACTTAAAGTGTGCAATTAGCACAAGGAAAAGACAAGTATCGGATCGGGACTCGGTATGGGTCGATACTTAAAATGACTCGGATCGGATCGGGGGCTCAAAAAACCTGATCGGGACATCCCTACTAATGTTAAAAACTAATCATGCAAAGCATTAATGAAAAAATAAACGGCAGAGGAATTTCAGAGATCTAAAGAGAACTTCCAGCCTAAAAAAGTATCTTTTGACATTGACTCACATTCACCTGAATATTCTTCAGTTCACCTGAAGCTTGGACTCTGGGAGGAAACCGGAATGCCAATTTACATTGTACTAAAAAGACCCACTGTGCTGTCTCAAACTAATTACTGAACAGTTATGCTGCTTAATGAAGTAACAGAACCAAATCGATTCCTTTAACAGAACTGTTGCAACAGTTTCACAAGGGAGACAAAATGTGCAGAAAGTATCTGAGAACAGAATTAGCATTTAGATAGATTTTTTTCATGAATTTACTGTACCTCTGCCAACAGGTTACCCAATATGTACAGAGACTGGCCCCATTTCAGTGGACACTTGCCCAGTGGCACTCTGTCCACACTGTGAGGAGTTACATTCTCTTCATCCACCTATAGTTGAAACGACACAGATACAAGATGAAAGTCCTATTTTCAGACATGGAATCACCGATTCAGGGCTCGCTCTGTCTGCAGCTATTTCAAAGCAGGACATAATCAAAGGGTGCAGTGTTAAGGGAGAAACTAGATGTACCTTGTCATGAGGAACACTGTAAAGCTCGGGGACCAGTTGTATCCCATTCTTTCCTCTGATGAGAATACCTTCTAAAGCCTCTCTGTACTCCTGAACCTAAATAACAGAAGAACAAGCTGAGTTTTTTTCTCCTGGAGGACAGTCAGATGTTTGCTGTCTGTAGGGAAGTGTTAGAACCTGTTCTGGACTCTTGATAAAAATGCCGTCCAGGATGAGGTATGTCCAAAACAGAGGCCATTCACACTCAATGTTCTCAAAGAGCTTCAACTCTGAAGACTCGTAGTATAACCGATTTGAGTCCTTCAAAATTACAAGTCAGAATGAGAAAAATACACATGCATAAAAATGTACTTCTGACAAATATTAAACAAGATTTCACCTCTCTGGGTGTTTTGTGTCCATCTCTAAGAAATCGACAACATCCATATCTCCCCTAAGACATTTTACAGGGTAAAAAGAACATTGTAAGATGTTTTAAAATTTTTCAATTGAAACAAAAAAATCTTATAGAAGGGTTTGCAATGAGATCAAAATTGATGACCAAACGTTTTTGCTTTTTGGAGAGGAGTCCACAAGAATGGAACACCATACCCACTGTGAAGCTCGGAGGCGGGTCACTGATGTTTTGGGGACGTGTGAGCTCCACAGGCACAGGGAACTTGGTCAAATTGGTGAGAAGATAAATGCAGCATGTTATCAGAGGATACTGGAGGAAAATGTCCAGCCATCAGCAAGGAAGATGTGCATGGGGCGTTACTAACCCCACAACAATCAAAAGCACAAGTCGTCTTGTTAAGTGAAGATTCTGGAGTGGTCATCTTAGTCTCCTGATCTCAATATTAAAACCACACTGGAAAGAACTCAAATGTTCAGTTCTTTCCAAGAATTTACAAAAGTTGAAGGATTTTGCCAAGAAGAATGGGCTTCTTTACCAACAGAGAAGAAAAAGAATCCAATCGACAACTACCTCAGGAGACTGCTGTATATTCACCTGAAGCTTTGAGATGATTTCCTCTCTGGTGATATTAACAATGTTAATATCTTCAACTGCAAAGGCAGGATAAGAAATAATGGAGAGAACCCCAGCATCCACTTCTTTAGATGTAGATGCTCTCGGCAGCATGGAGCAGAGAATAGACTGACGCAAAAGACCCAAACAGATAAAATCATAACTTTTGGGAAACCAAGCAAACTCTCATCTGTGACATAATAAATGAGATGCTGACGTTGCAGTGCTGAATGTCATCAGCTAAAGCATGAACAACAGACTCTGGGCCGCCCTTGGCACCAAAAAGATTCAGTCCATCCAGGGCCTCCAAAGCTGCCTGAATAAACACAAAGATAGAGGTCGTGCTGTTTTAGGAGATAAAATAATAATTTGACATTCATTTGACATTTAAACTGTTACCTTGGCCATTCCAATAGAGCTGGCATTTATCTCAGGGATCCCTTTATTTGTCTTGTCTCCTCTTTCCCACATTCCAAAATCCTGGGGAACAGTTTAAGTCTCAACATCAATGTTGATGAAATCTTGTTGAAAATGATTGCAGGTGAGAAAATGGGGTTACCGCCACTTTATACGCAGATTCAATGTAGAAGATCAAATTCTGGACAACATCAACCTCATCACGAGTGTAGACTAGTTTCAGTCCTGCAAATGTGACGTGTTTTCACATATAAAATTGGTAGATATAGACGGTTGTTCACCAAAATTAATCACAAAACTGTAAATTGTACCTATTAAATTTTGTTTTAACGACTTGTGAATCCAATTATGTTTATAACAGAATGTCTCCACTTCAGGAACCATGAACCACACAACGTATTGTTTGCTTTACAGCATTTTTGACAAATTTGTTTTTAACAATAGACTTTCGCTAAATGCACTAAATTGACTTTAAATGACATATTGGCTTTTTTGTGGTTGTTCTGACCTGATGCTGTCATTTGAGCGAGGAAGAGTAGAAATATAGAGGTGGCGTCAACCTGAAGATGCCCCCATTCGTGATCCCCAGCCACAGAGGCACAAGTTCTTGTGTGGTATTTGGCGTGAAGGCTATCATTGGTGCTTTTGCTGTACTTGAACTTCTCCACCTTATCAAGCTGAAATAATATATATATCAGCAGTTGCACACTTAAGCCCTGAATTCCTACAGTTGAGTCTAAAGATACATTTTCTATAGAAATCAAAATGCAGTTAAGTTTAATACCTGTCTCATCATACACTGCAGTAATCCACGCATGAGCTTGACTACACAGAGAGAGAGAGAGAGAGAGCAATGATCCTCGACCATGACCTTCTCGACTCCATCTGGAGTGACCATGAAAGAAACATGAGCCAAGTGATTTGCCCTTTGGCATTTTCCATGCGCTCCCAGACACAAATACTAATGAGCAGAAAATCTTCCAGTGTCGAGTCACTGTCAAACATGATCTTCAAAAACAAAAAATCTTTTTTTGGTTGTGTCTCGGCACACTTTACGGACCCACCTGCTCAAGTTCATAGGCTTTGGCTTTGTCCTCATCTCTGTCTGCGTTCTTCCTGTAAGCCAGACTCAGAGCCCAGACAGACAGGATGCAGTACACATTGTCTCGAACCCAGGCATGAGGTAACTTCTCATCTCCTGGGAGTAAACCTGTCACCGGATCCTGTGAATTGTTATCATAAACCACTTATTTGCTGAACCAATCTATATGTATTTAATGCAATTATTTTGGGAATGGATCAGACCCTATCTTTAGCAAAGTTACTCTAAGTCCACCGGTTTCTAAGTTACTTTAAGTCACTTACGTATTAAAAGTCAGTCATTGCTTTGGCGCTCAAGCCAAGTTTGATAGAGTGGTAGAAACAACACATTTACATTTTCAGACTTTGTGTCTCCATCCAGCTTTATTTGTTTTCACACTTGTTTTTGACTCCTTGAGAACATTTGGCTTTGTAAAATATGCATTTTGTAATATATACATTTATTTGAATTTAACATGCATTTTCTTTACTCTTTACCTATATCTGCCATGTCAATTTTCTGAGATTGATTTATATCTTTGCTCAAAACTCTTGCGTTGAAATTCAGCTACATGATAGTTCCGTTATAATCAGTGTTTTTAACATCTTAATATAGAAGTTGCTTCCTCACGTTTGCTGTGTTTGCTCACCTGCTGACAGAGGATTGTCTGTTGCAAGGTCCTGGCATAACTGTCCAGTTTTACCCCAGAATTGCTGCGACTTCTCATCGTAATTCTCTCTTAGACAGTGTCTCACTGTCAGTGGGTCTTTGCTGCTCAACGATCAAGTGTCAAGTGCCACAAATGTAAAGATGGCAAATGTCAAAGCCTTACGGATGTGTTGTGCTGGTGTATATTACATCTGAAGACTGAACTGGTTTTAGGACTCTGTTTACATCCTTTAACCTAGTAGACAAACCAACAATCTCAAATTATGTTTTGGAACAGGGGAACTGGCATTAGCCGTTCAAAGCTGGGGATTTCACCAGAATATTGAAGCAAGAAATAACAGTGAAATAAAATATTTTCAAAAAGGTTTTCTTTTATTAGTGAAGCTGTGGAAGGTTTTTGTTGTGGCAAATAAGATCAAAAATTAAATGGCATACCCTCTGAGCATTGGGTACCGTTTCTGTAAGGTTCTCTCATAGTTATAAACAAAGATTCCACTACTGTACTATAACTACCATGTCAATCTGTTTGTTCATAGTTATACCAGCATGATAACTGAAGTGATAAAAACCTAACACGCTTTCAATTGCAGAGTGCAAAACCATTAATGTATAAAACCACGAACATCTTGTTTATCATAGGATTTACATTATTGTGATGATGCTTAAACCCATTTATCAGTACAAACACTGCTTCTTTTTTACAAATATAATTATTTTACATTAATTCCGCGACAAACCCGAAATTGTACCAAAAATACAATTACAAGTATTACAATATATCATATTTTTTACCTAAAAAAACTGACAAAGAACTGTTTTTATACATTATAACTAAAGTCAAAAGTGTTGTAAAGTTTTAAAGTGTTTCAATTTTTGTGCAAAGTTTTGTGCTGTTGTGCTTTTTTGTGCCAGAACTTTGAAAAACACAAACCATATCACAGATCTTGTACTTGCAAGGATCATTCCTTTATTTCACCTTTAGATGGCACCAATGTGGGGTCTGTAAATGAAACGGAAACACAATCATGCATTTTTTTCCCATTTTAATTTGAATTAGCTTGCAAGTTGTGTTATAGATCTTGTAATGTCCATTTAATAGCAAAAATACAAAAGCTAATAACCTTTTTGAAACCAGCAAATTATATTCCTACTTCCTGTTCATTATAAGCACTTCATTCAAACAGCCAGTGTGATTGGTGCGTGTAGAGACTTCTAAGGGTTAGGGGGCATTATGCATCCGCACTACTGTTTACATGTGTGTAAATACCCTGTTCAAAATCATGTGTACCTTCTCCCCCATTCTATTTCTAACGAAACAAAAATTTGAAGCATTTTCTTTGTTTCTTTTGTTTAATTCTCCAGATAGATTTTATTTGGAGGAAAATGGGTTCAAATGGTTCTTTTGATGCAGGAGGCTGCTTACCCCTAATCCTAGGCATGATGGAATCAGATTTTTTTTTCCGGTAATAAGATTATTCTTCCCAGGCTCCTTGTCAGCTGTCTGAAGCATTTTTCACTTTTTTTTAATTATTATTCAATTATTCAATATACTTTTCTCTCACTATACATTTTCTGAGGTGTAGAATACACTATTTTCCATTTTTAACATACAGTATATACTGTATACTATATTTTTCAGTGCTTATTATACAGTATTATGAATTAAAATGAAAAAAGTCTCATTCAGACAGAGGTATCTTTATAGCTTTATTTGACAAATTGAAACTTTGCTCTTTGGTGTCGGAACATGCAGTCTGAGTACATGTGGAGGTCGATCACAGTACAATGACATCAGCTCTGTTACAGTACATTCTTGTGCAAACACTCGTCTCACCATCATGTGGAAACCAGGAGACTACAGGAGCCCAGGGCTTTTTCTGAGAATGTGCAGAAGATGTGTGCATGCGTTCACGTTCTCCCAGTGGCCCTGTGCCTAATATAGGTTTCCACTTAAGTCCTCTGTAAGTCATTACAGCTCATCAAATACAGTACTTTTATCAAATATTACAATACTTTTGAACAGTTTTGGTTTCAAATTAAATATATTAAACCCAGTGTGTCATTAAAAAACAGTAACAAGTGAGTTTTGTACATTTCATTAGACCTATCGTTTGTTTTAGTACCTAAGACATTGGAATTATTTTCTAACCACTACATAAAGTATGGCTTGAACATACAACATACATCATGAAACCAATGTAACTTTTCAAGTCAGAGTCCTCCACATGAGCTACAGGTATGTACTGCAGTACATACAGTTAAAAACTAAAGTGCTTCTTTGGTGGCTTATGCTATAGCAAAAAATATATGCAATAATAATTAAGTCGACTCAGGTATGAACAAACTCCAAGCCCACTAAGAATGGACAGCCTCGTTAAACGAACAAAGACCATTCCTGGGGGAAGAGATTATAATCAGTTTTCATATTTTGGGAATTAAATGAGATGCACCCTAGCAATGATTTACCTGCAGAGTCCTGTAGTGCACTCAAAGTTGTCATGGCAATACGCTCCAAATGGTTTGAACCCCATGATTCGCCACAGAGGAGACATTCGTATCTTTCGGTTCAGTACTTGTGACTTTTGAAGGTCAGATCGTACCTCGGGGGTTACCACTGGAACTGCAGAGATCTGACACATACAACGAAAGGCTTTAAATGTTCTGTTCGGCTTGATTGCATATGAACTGTAACATGTTACAGTGTGTACAGCTCCGTCAAAAAAAAATATATAATTAGAATACAAAGTTTGAAACCCACCTGATACATGAGCACCAGCAAGATCAACGTGAAAAAAACAAATTTGGCCATCTGGAATTGCATTCTGATGCTAATATTTCCTTCAGACGTACCCTGTATCAGTGTGCACGTAGATGATTAGTGAAGCTTGATGTGAGGATGTGTATTTATAAGCATGATCATTGGTCTTACCTGCCCACCCTCTGTCTGTCTAACTCTTGTGATCTCACTTACTACGCTCAAGGCCACGGCCAAGATAAAATCACGTTTATGAGTCAATAGTTGAACGTTTACATAAGCATTAACATTAAAAGCAGGTTCTGGAACTGACTGGAGTAAAACATACTAGAACAAAACTGGATGATTTAGTTCAACAATGTCTTATTTATTTTGATTAACGGATAATTATATATAATATAGTTCCTTTACACTAGAACGATTCCCTTATAGAAAAGACTATTTGAGTATAGCGTCTTCAATGTTTGCCGGTATGAAAATCCTCATCTTAGAAGCAATGGTACATTTTGATATAAGGGACTTTCATGCCAAGAAACTCACATGGTATTGCATCATTCATTTCGTCATGCACCACAGATATGATCAATTTAGTA
>SRMA01003515.1:0-17636 GCA_007224835.1 Danionella cerebrum | reverse complement strand
CATTCCAACTTTTTTTACATTACGCATTTTTTGAGCCATTTATTTATTACAACATTCTATTTTTTCTATATTTCTTTTTTTTATTTTATGTTATACATTTATTCATTCTTTTATTTTTTGCGAATTGATTTAAAAATTTAGTCATTTTTCACTTAACACATTTCTTTTCATAAACTAAACCAAATTTTATAATAATTTGTAATTATACCCTCAAAGCAAAGAGGTAGAAGCAGAAAGCTAATTTCACCTGCAGCTCTGAAACAAAAAGAGTCAAGACGAGAGAGCTACAATGTACAGTAACTACGACAGACATATTCAGGTCAGCCTGTCGCCTTCATGTTCACCAACCGCCGCTGTATGAAGTCAATCCACCAGATTATATCAGATCTCTCCACGCTCCTTTCAATAAATGCCCAAGGCTCATTTAATAGTGAAACATTAACTTAGACAGTTCATAAGCAACTAAATAAAATCGCATTTGTTGAAAATGGTCATAACCTTTTTTAAATAAGGTTTTAAAACTTTATTCTAACAAACATTGTTCTAAAAGACACTTGAAAATTAAAATATTAAAGAGCACATTTTATGTCTTTGAATTGTTCATTATTGGGTTTTGGGACTCTTACACAAAAGCACAAATGTCAACAACATTTCACCGCCTTATGCACCAACACACAAATGGTCAATTTGGCCCAAGGGTCTTTTAGCTGTATATTTCTTATACTTATAAGAACTATAAAAAGTTGCACATATTTATGCTATGCACTATACTTTTATATGTATAGATAAATGACATGGGGGTAAGCGGATCCAAATTGTTAAGAGAACTTTGATATTTTTTTTTGGGGTGGGAGGGGAGAACATAAACCACATGGTTTACAGGGGAGGTGTAAAGCTATAAACACATACACAGAAGCTGTCTAAACTTTTTTTCTGTTCTCTGTTGGCTGTCAGTGAGATTAAGTCATGGGTTTCAGACAGTGAAAGATAATCTTGAGGAGGACCCTGATTAAGAGACATCCTCCTCAGATCAGAATGAGACTCCTAGTGTTCTCAACCACCAGCAGACACATTACCTTCCAAAAATATATAATTATTATAGTCCCACTCCCTACTTGAACGACAGGGTAGACTTAGTGTTGTTAGTATCAGTAAAAAGTGTTCCAAGCTCATGAAATATGCTGTCATTCATGTTCAAGAATCAGCATAAAATCAACATTTCAGCCTTTCATTACACCATCGATTCAAAATCATATACTTGAAATGACAACCTTAGAGGGGGTGGGGGGCATGGGGACAGCTGGAAAACTTCTTGTGACTGAGGATTTAAACCATTATTCTAAAAAAACAATGTTTTAAAAGACACTCTAGTAAAATAAAATAGTAAAGAACCAATTTATGTCTTTGAATGGTTTGTTTTTTGATTTTGGGAGTCTTCCACAACAAACTGACACACATGCAAGGCCATAAAGACTTTCACTGGCTTAAATCACACAATAAACTGCGAACTGATACACCCTTTAATGAAAGCAGTTTAACCTCTTAAGCCCGAGAGTCCCCGGTACCGGGGACTTGCCCCCTTGTGCGTTACATTTTCACTCATAGCTCACGAACCCTGAGAATAACCCACACATATTAAATACTGTTGTGTTCGGCGGAAACTCCTCTAAAAACGTATCTAATTCAATTTCATATCCGTTAACCACAGCTCGGACGCCATGCAAATAAACAACAACATGTCCGGAGTATAATTCATGACCACGTTTTTGTTTATGTGCGATATGTATCCACAATATAAACGGAAACACACAAACCATTACATTAAATGAAAGCTAACAACCAGCTGAATCCAGTGATATACAACTCATTAACATTGCATGAAGTATTTCAGAGCAGGGAGCGAAAGTTCCACGAAAAAACGCCAGCGAAAACCAAGCAAGCATGTAAATCTTCTCTTACCTTTGCCGTTTTTTCAACAAAAAGTTATTTCCATAGCGATAAAAGTCTGTTTGTTGTTATGTCCGGTCGATAGCTTCGCGGAAACTCCATTTTACATTTTTTCTGTTGCTCCTTGGTCTCATGACGTCACCAAATATGGAATGACTCCCCATGCGTAAGAGGTGGTCTCTCCACGCTGCGCGTCGTGTGATTCGTCAGCGATCCCGTCAGTCTCAAAATGGTTGAGCTGATTGGTTTCCATAGAATCAGAGCTTTCCATCGATATATAGATCTCCCGGATTGGACAGATGGTGGGGGGTAGGGACACGCAGAAGCTCGATGTCGAAAGCGTTTGTGAATGAAAGGTTCCCAAAAGCGCAGCAAGATGGCGTAAATGAGCTTCTACCCCCCTTTTACGGCGTTTCTTTAGGAGTTTTTTTTGCTGAAATCATGTCCCGTAAGCAAGAAAAGAAGACTATGAACGTAGCTGAAGCTTTGGACAAGATTTTTTCCATATTTCAATTATTGTGCCAAATTGTGCCAAACTGTGCCAACATGGAATACGCCTGAACTTTGTTCAATCAAAACCTTTACAGAATATTAGTTTCTTGTAGTATGAACACCAAACTTGCTACAGATGTCCTTGACATGTAGTTGTTACAATTGATTGTGTTTATTTGCTTCGTTATAAGTAAAATAAGGAGATATTGGAGGAAACATGTGGTTTTTTTTTTAGGCGGAGTTCATTTTTTGGCCATTCCAACATCAATTACTCTTACCCAGTGTTCTTGACTGTCAAATTAACTCATCCACACCACTCCCAGAACCCATCTTCATTTTGCTACCAAGATTTGCAGTTTAGGCCTTGTAAAAGCTGAGAAATGCCTTAAAAAGTAAAAGTATAGGATTTTCGGAAAATAGGCCTCAGGGCTTAAGAGGTTAACAAAACCAGCACTGTACGCATATAGATTTGGATATCTGATGTAAACCAATCTGATATGCATAGCACAAGTGGTGTGAAGAGTTTAAATTGTTCATTTCATAAGCTTGTGGGTTACATTTTGGAGAAATAACTGAGAGAACATAGTAATTACACAGAATATAAATGTAATGGAAATAATGAACAATATCTTGTGAGGACCAGTAGCAATCGGCACATAGACTAGTTCTGGGCTGTGGACAACGAAGTGCACAAAGCTGACGTTACATAGTGCACATACGTAGGCTTGATAAAGAAGCATAAACTGGTCATTAGATGGTTTTGGTTAAAGTTAAATAAAAATTATCACCCTGTTGTTTTGTTCTTTATCTAATGGTGAACAAGAACTTACCGTGTTACTGAAGTTACACTGTGTTCTAGGTACTTTACTCAATGTGCTAAGACAAAAGATGCCACCCACAACTCTGCATTCTTCTTCATCAGTGAAATCTGATGAGATTAGAATTGTTTAATGCTGGAGGACGGAGAAAATGAAGGTCTTACACTAAATTGAATTTTTAAACTGTTTTTCTGAAATCCAAATTTAAAACAACCCAACACATAATATTTTATTTATATTTATTCACATTATATTTATTTACATTACAACCTACAGACAAAATGTTAATTAACTAAAATTAGTACAGTAAATGGTTTTAATGTTTCTATGAAATTAATAGAATTTGCTGAAATGCACTTTTTTATAGAAGATTATTCTGATTATTTCCCCCACTTTTTGGAGATAAAAAGTAGTAGATATGCAATTTTCTATAATATTCAGACAATATTATTTTCTAATCAACTAATCTGAAAATTAACACAACGTTGGGTGGCATGGTGGCACAGTGGGTAGCACTGTGGCTCTTCTGAATTATTTATGTTAAATAGCTATCTGTTGTCTAGCTTTTTACCGGTGGTTGGTGTGTGCATTTTTGGACGGGACCACTGTAAGTCACACGTATTACGTAGAAAACGTGATGTAAGTTCACTTTTGAGGTAGGCTAGTTTTTCGACAGTCTGTCAGTCCGGTTTAATGTGTCCACTTGTTCAATGTGTTTTGTGAAGTGATAAAATAAAGGATCTGAGTCATCTGACGAGAGCCATTTTCACTCTTTGATCGGAGTCCTGACGGGGTTAAGGAAACCTGAACTAGCGCTCAGGGGTAAGTTCAGTTAGAAGTCCAGTTAGAAGGTCGCCAATGACCTTCCTGGAAGGAGTTAGCATGTTCTCTCCATGCTTGCGTGGGTTTCCTCAGAGTATTCCGGTTTCCCCCACAATCCCAAAAACATGCGTCAGTTTAATTGAATAAATTCTAATCCTTATTCCTAACTTGGGAGTGAATGCGTGTTCTTCCCTGCGATGGACTGGCAAACTGTCCAGATGTCAGATGAAAATTGGCACCAATAGATCCCTGTGACCCCCCCCCCAAAAAAGAAAAAGTGGGTATGACAGTGAATGAATAGCTCAAACAAGTGTGTTCTAGGATAACAAACACTGAGATCAAACCCATAGGGATGTCACATGGAAACTAATTGATAATGAGATTTGTTGTCAACCAGTACCATTGTTGATTATTATTGATAATGCAGGTTAGTCGTCACGGCCATTTTAAGTAGTGTTTTACCTTTTTGGAAACTACTAAATCATTCTTTTAGCTTTGTATCGACCAATGAATTTGAACTCTTTTAGAGTTAAATCAGGTTGTAAAAACAGCGGAATGAAACATTGATATTTCCACGGGTGATTTTATTATTGAAGCAATAGTCGGCATGTCACATTAACCTTTGATTTGGTTATTGATACCAAGCAATGCTAAGAGAATGCAAAAAAATTTAACTGTTCCTATAATTGATCTAAGCAGAAACATGGGGACAGTAGGCTTCATCAAGTGATCTCTATAAACTTAAATGTACATCACCCGTGGAATTATCAACTGTGGAAAAGAGATCAATTACATCCCTGCAATTCAAAATGTGTTGTTCTAATAACAACCCCTCCATCATGGGACATCTACAACTCTACATCAAATCTATCTGGTTAATATTCAACAGTTCTCACCACACTGTTATGGAAAATAGTATCAGAGTACAGCCAGAGCCGTAGCAAGGCTTCAAAACAGCCTGTAATTCATCACCATAAAAACCAGCGGTATCTCCAGATCCAGATCCTTTTACGTCTACAACACAACACTTTTTCACTTGATAGCTACACTGAAACCACAACTGAAAATTTCAGTGCCAAGAATCTGTAAGTTAACACGCTGCAGGAATTCAATATACATTTTCTGTTCTCATATAAACCTTTCTACAAAACAGTTCAAGCTCCACTAAAGAGTCCTTGAGCATTTGGGTCTGAAGGAGGAGTTAATGAGGATGCAGCTATTTTTAAAGTATTGACATGAAGAGCTTGACGAAAATAACAGTATTATATGAGACAGCTGAGTGTAATACTCTGTAGGCAGTTTATAGTTTATACATATATCTGATCTGAGTCGCCCACACACACAAGAATGAGGCGGTTGACATCTGCCCCCAGTCCATACCAAGATAAAAGAGGACCACTCTTCGTAAATACACCTACTTCGTTATGGCAAGTGCATTTCTGAACTGCATTTATCCAGAAAAGAGTATAGACAACTTAACATTCCAATTGGCCAGAATCCCAAACCCATTTCCAGCCCAATCTTGTTCAAAAGTACAGATTAAGGTTAAAACCAGGAGTTATAGTAACAACAAACTGGTGGATAATACTCATTTTATTATAATTTTTTAATCTATGGTAACTGCACATGCACAACTTATGCTTAGCCATTATGCCACCTGTTGAAATCAATTAGTTATGTGATAAATGAGCAAATATATTATTAATCCCTTTAAAACCTACCATAGAACTAAGTCTGCCAGAGCCTATTTTACATTTTTACCTGATGTGGTGCCATTTTTTTGGAGTATTTTAATTTGCCATACATCAATAGAAGCCTTATGTCCTAGATTTTAATACTATTAATAGAGTTAGTGCCATGTTAACTGAAGAAAGAGTCAAAACAACAAAAAAAAGTTTTTTTTTCTCCACATATTTTCTAAATACAGACATTTCGTAGCTTTATCCCTCAAAATTGTAAATTTAAAAAAGTTGAATAAAATGCTTTGGTGCACTAGCTGTAAATTTATTCTGACTGAATTCATTGCTTAGTTTTTGAGATACGCTCAAATTTATAAAGTAAAGCTATAAACTAAAAACGTTTTGCATAAAACATACCCTGGACATCACAATAAACTATTTACAACTGTGCAATCAAACTGCACATTGAAAAAATGTTTCTAAGACACTTTTGATCATAGATAATTTTGTATTAGACAATTCTAATTAATATACTGTGCAATTAATAACAAAAATGAAATGTTTACTGTAACTTCAGAACAGGAGAACACAACATACAAAATCATGCATAAACATCTCCAGTGCACATTGGGTGAGAGGCGGGGGTACACCCTGGACAGGTCGCCAGTCCATCGCAGGGCAACATTCACTCACACAAATTACACCTAAAGGGAATTTAGATTATTCATTTAACCTGCTGCATGTTTTTGGGATTGTGGGGAAACCGGAGTACTAACTCCTTCCCAACACCCAGATTGTATGCCCAAAACAACAGTTGACTTCCAGTTCACATAAAACCAAATATAGCAAACAAGCATTGTGCAAACAGTGCATGCCCAAACATAAACACTAATAACCCTCCTGAAAAGAGATATCTTTCAACATTGACAGAGGAGGCGTTGGATCAGCCTTACCACGTCCAATATTTTTTTAAAGCTTTTACATATTGATTTCATAATTAACTCACATATTCTGAAACATTGTCCCCCAAATGTTGACTTTTGAACAGTTTCCACTAACCATTATGTCCAAAGATACTATATTCATTCTCTTGCTTCAAACATTGAAACATGTGGAGTAGCATTGGAAGACAGGACTTTGCAGAGGGTTTTTTTTTTAAAAAAGGACTGATAATGAACGAATTTATGCTACTACTAATCAATTTTAATTATTAACAATCAATAAATAAACGATGCTCCGTTTCGTAGGATGCGAATATCGACCGCTGAGTTTCAATAGAATATGTGCGGCTCACCTTTCACTCGTGTGCGTGTGCGTCCTTAAGACACTTGTCAAATTTCAACCCAATCGGACATTGAACAGCTGAGATATAACAACTTCCAGCTTCATTGTGAAAATTTCTTCAAAATTCAGAAGCCGCAAAGCACAAATTCAAATTCATTGAACAAATTCAAAAAAGGTTTCACAATTTAACCTAGCAGATGCTTTTAGATGAGAGTTAGGGAGGATATAAGCAAAAGTGGAAGTTTTTAGACATTTTGAAAAATAGCAGGCTTCCTGTCAGACATCCATATTACTTATATTTAAGTCTACATATGTGTGCCGAATTTCCTTGGTGTGTGTGACACTATAGAGCCATTTTTTTTTCCTGTTCTGATGTGTATGGGAAATTCTGTGACAGTTGTACCCAAAATGTACCCAATGCTGTCCAAATATAACGCTCTGAGCAATTACCTCAGGGTTCTACGCACCTTTGGAGCTCGGCCCCAAACATATTTATTTCAAACCTTGATTACTAGATTAAAGATACAATTGAAGGCACAATGAAAGGATCTGAACAGAAAGAGTATCTTGTTTCCTTTGATTGAACATCTACGACTGCCCTCCTGCCATTGTAATAAAACACCAATAAAGTCAGCAACACAAACAATGTGTCAGCAATCTATAACTCTGTGACTGACCTTTTAGAGAAAGAGCCTGCAGGATGATCTAACCTATGCTGTTTCCTTGCCTTTGGAAGCACAGAGTGCCAAGGAAGGCATCACTCAGCTCCCTGCACACAGGTAACCTTGTCTACATCTGCCTGGGTCTGATGCAGAAAGGTCTACAGCATGTGTCTGGGAAAAGAACCCCTGCACAAATCGTTGGTGGAACAAAGAAAGAAAGAAAGAAAGAAAGAAAGAGTAAGCCGAAAAAGGTCTGATAAAACGAAGTATGATATTGACTAAACTCATCATCTCAATAAAGAGTTGGTCTGTAAACAAGTGTCGAATGTGTTTGACGTGTCCATACAGTACAAGGACTCGGAAAAAAAAATCCATCTTAACAACCTAACAGACATTAACTTATAAAAATCAAGCGGCTGTTCCAGTCAGCTCAACAGATGTATTCCAGCACACTACTGCAATATGCTAATGGAAAATTACATACTTGGGTGTCCCGCTGAGTTCAGAGTGATATGGGGCTTCACGGAGCAAGATCAAAGAGCCAGTCACATGCACAACTTAATAAACCATGCCTTTGCCTTCCATTATTTACTGGTAAAACTATCAGACTGTATTGAAACATTCAAGCATGAATCTGTCAAAAAAAAAACCTCAAATATCTTTGACCCATATTCAACTGAAAATATCCCTTGTAACAGAAACTATGTTCATATCCAATCATGCTATTGCAGATATGGGCAGACTCCAGCCAGGCAGAGGTTTTCCCAGCATGAGGCAAGTCCTTGCAGATGTTTTGACATTTTATGAACATTTGAAAGTAAAAATAAACACTTTTATGTTTTTATTCAAGAAGAATTATATTCAAAAGTAGTGCAACAATGCAACTTGCTTGAAAACGATGGGCGCCAACGGAATCTCACACGTCTGACAATACAAATTTCATTTTTTTTTGTTGTCACCACTCGTTCGGCCATTTAGGACTTGTTTTTCACCAGGAAACCAAAGAAGCTGGCTTTTTGATAAAGTTATTAGGACATAAAAGAGCCGCTTTGTGGAGCTCATTCCACATTTTCATAGGGACTTTGTAAAGGAAACAGGAAACACTGTCGCCATTGTCTTCTTCTTTTCTGTTCTTTGAGTGGTGCGGAGTGCATCTGTTGTACAGTAAACACCATTTTCAGGCAGAAAGCGTTGTGTAGAGTGTGTGTAGGGGACTTGTTAAAGTCAGTTAATCACACTTTAAATTAAAATGAGGTCTGTAGGTTTTCCTGCCACAATAACTTCCAGTTTAACTTCTCCCTTTCTTGACCGTCTATTACATAATTTGTGAAGAAATCTAAATCATGTTTATTACACTACACTGCAAATAGCAGGGAACTTCTACCACTGTTAGGCAGTTCAATGCGGCCATGCGTGCTTACAAGACACAGCAACGAGAATATAACAGTTAAGGGCCTCTTCAGGTCTGCAAAGGTTACAATAATACATAGACATAGCGACTGTTTAATCTGAAATGGTTTATAGCCATTAGTTAACCAAAGACTTAGAACACCTAGATCAAAAGGTGTAAAGGTCAAAAGGTGTTTTCCACTTTGCAAAACAAGTTTGGATTTATTCATACAAACAGACATGTAAACACATCAAAATAAAATGGAAAATAAAATAAAAATCCACAGATAAACATCAAACACGCAATATGGAAATTGTAAACTAACCTTTAATGTTGAAAAAAAAAATAGTACGAATAAACAATTATATTCTAATTTAGGAATTATACAAATATTCTTAAAGAATTTCTTTAAAAAATTATCTGCAGTTGTAAAAAAAAAAATTTTTATAAATAAAAATATATTCATCCCAATGTTATCGCTTATTGCAATGAATTCTGTGGCAAAATAACCATATTTGGTCTGCAATTTTAACCTGCATTATTGGCATTACAGAGACCTCGATCCCAATGCTAGCAAAATGGGTTCACTGTGATTTTCGAAGTTATGGGGTTTTCATACTACAAATTAAATGCCTGCAGTCTACGAAACCAACAAGAAAATAACTATGGGCTTTCAGAGCGGATGGAGCATAAATTGCATTGGTTTATATTAGTTTTTATGACAGTAAGACATTTTATTGATTATTTCCTTATATCGACAGTCTTTCGATATGAGTCAGTCGTTAAATGCATTTACATTGACGTTAGTAAATAAAATTTTCTCAATAATGAAATTTTCATAGTTTTACCACATACAAAAATAAGTTTTTCTCATTCCTGAGGTCCATTTAAATGACCAAAAAGGGGCACAGTTCAAGAGCCCTGCAGTTATAGGCCTAGGTATAACTAATCTACTAAAGGCATCTCCATGCTTTGACTTTTGTCTTCCTCAGGACCAAGTAATTGATCTTGTATCTATAACACTCCAGGGGCACATGGTATTGTGACCTACTGAATAGGTCATGAGAGTTTCTGGCTGAACGTATTGATGATGAAGATGGAGGAGGAAAATGTGAGAAATGTCTCACTTATCAAATTTATCCAAAAAGCAGAAGTCTACGTGCCATTGCCCTCATCCTGGAAACACAAGCTGTTGCTGACAGTGCAACTGCTGACCTGAGAAAACACAATCTCGCTTTTCACCAATGTGATTCCAATCAGTAAAGGACACTGCTAGACACCAAGAACGCTGATGGCACTTCATTATATCATATTTGTATTTGTTCAAAGCTGATCCAGGTTTATAGAGCAAATCAAAACATCAATGTGTAGAAATGTGCAACTACTATTTTTATTACTAAATAATAAATGATGCTCCCCGCCTGAAGATGGCGTTTGCAGTAGAACATATCCACTTCACAGCACATGTAAACAGGAAAGAAGACTAAAACAGAAAAGAAATCAAAGGACATCTGTATGTCGGCTGATCACAGGGAGATGTTTGAGAAAAATGTGGAGAAAAGAGGGGATTCGTGTCGAGGATTTCTTTCCTATGCAAAGTCACATTGAAAAGAACATTCTTGCACCCATGGAACGAAACATCGGATTCAGATCTGTGTGTAGAGGCCTTTAAGTCCCACCCACAACTTGGCGTCTCTGGTTGCAAACAATATTCCACTCTTCGTAAGCACATTTCAGAAAACACAACCTTCATGTTGTCTTCAAGTACTCACAACCTCTTAACATTAAATTCATGGAGGAAATATTCCCCAGGACTTATGCCACATGGAGGGTTGGTGGGGCAGTGGGTAGCACTGTGGGAGTGCATGTTCCCCCGTGCTTGCGTGGGTTTCCTCCGGATACTCCGGTTCCCCCACAATCCCAAAAACATGCGATTGGCACGTGAATAAACTACATTCCCCTTAGGTGTGAATGTTTGTGTTGCCCTGTGATGGACCGGCGACCTGTACAGGGTGTACCCCCCACTTCTCGCCCGATGTTAGCTGGACACCAGCAGACCCCCGTGATCCCAAAATGGAATAAGCAGGCAGGAAAAATAACAAATAAAGGTCATTTCAAAGATAACTTAATAAACTTGAGAGAATATGGCATTTGGTGTTTCTTTTAAGTAGGGATGTCCCGAGCCGATCGTAAAGATCGGTATCGGGGCCGATCGAGGCATTTTTTAACTGATCGGAATCGGCTCTATGTATCGGACTGATCGAATGTTTACGTCAGCTACGTCACGCACGTGTCGCAAACTCGCATGTTAAATTCGCATGTTGTTTACTACTTGCAATACGGTGCTAAGATGTCTGCAGTGTGGAAGTATTTTAAGTTGGAAAGTGATTCTAGTCTGGTAGCTACATGCAACGTTTGCAATGCGAGCATTTCACGCGGTGGTACTAGCAAAGCAGCCTTTAATACTACCAACTTGATAAGGCATCTTAAAACGAAACACGACAGAATATTGCGACTTCACTGAGCGAACACAGGAAAAGGCTAAACCATTTTATTGATGAACTGCTGAGCTATTTGGTTGTCAAGAGTACACACTGGATTGATTTAATAACCTGCATGCACTTAAAGTGTGCAATTAGCACAAGGAAAAGACAAGTATCGGATCGGGACTCGGTATGGGTCGATACTTAAAATTAAATGACTCGGATCGGGGGCTCAAAAAACCTGATCGGGACATCCCTACTTTTCAGCAATAGCAAATCACTGGTTAGACCCAGTGAAATTTCAAATGCAAAGAGTTTTCAGGAATCCACAATGTATATGTAACGCCTAGAAGTGATGATAGAAAGGCTTAAATGACAGTGATTGGCTCCTCTGACTTCTCTATTCACTTCTGCTCTAGTTCCTACTTGGCTCTTTTTTATTTAATCTTTTACGTGTTAAGGAATTAAAGTAGACTAGCAAGAAGGATGCTGAACGGGAAAGCTACACACCTGCTTAATCTCACAGTGAAGGGAATTTGACTGGCTGCATTTCAATTAAACATTTAATCACATTTCTGACTTAGAAGTGCACACAAAATCTTGACACATCGCTCAGCGAACAATAGTCAGTAACCAAGAACTTTCATCCATAGATGTAAACGCCGGTAGAGCTCATCTTAAATCCCTTTTCATGGTAATAGAAACAAGATTGTCCCATTAGCTTTTATTTGTCTTGTGTAGTGCTGAAAGAGTCTGATGATAAGCAGGATTTGAGTTTGATGCTAAAACAGCCGTGCGTTTGAGTAAAGAGAGGCAGATGTTGGGCTAAGTGGGTCACGGAAACAGTCGTATGAACTGTGTGAAGCTAAGCTGTCTGCACAGATGTGAGATTTGCTGGACAGACTCAAATGTCAAATGTTACATGAACAGCCGTCACCCAGTGAACGCTACAGACCTTCTGCAATAAACAAACATTTCACAATGTCTACAGCCAATGTCAGCTTACTTTAAACAGAACCGTTACTTTAAAACTCACACGTTTTTCTGTTGGAACTGGGGAGCGCTAGAGTGGCATTAATGGACTAACCAACGAACCAATTTGAATGCACAACATCTGAAATGTTGCTCTGGTCATACTAAAATTCCAAAATCTATCAACAAAGTGGTGCTTTTTCTTTTGATATCGGCCGCCAATTTATCAGAAAGTTCTCTTGGAGATGGAAACAGTGCTTTTTATTCACAATTATTTTATACGCTATTCCAGTAATGCACATAGATTTAATACGTATCTTTGAATGGAAACATGGCTATAGTCTCTTCAGCGTGGCCAGAAAACCTCCCAAGGGAGGAGTCTCGGAGGCATTCAAAACAAATCCTTAGCTGGCCATAGGGGTGGGCGATATCTCGATATTTAAAATATATCGAGATATTTTTTAAACTCGATATGAATTCTGGCATATCGTACATATCGATATAATGTCTATATTTAATTTTCGCCACTTTGCTTGTTTGCCTTCTCTGTGCTGTGCTCGTCCCGCCTCCTTGCTTTTGTTCCCCTCCCCTTGCCTGTCGTCTCATTCAACATGGCGGCGCCCGCAACCAGCCCGGAGGTTACAGAACTTGTAGCAAAAAAAAGAATTGCTGGCTCCATTATATGGAAATACTTTGGTTTTAAGTCGTCAGACGAACAACAGACAGATGTCTACTGCCGTGAATGCCGTGAAAGTTGCTGCCAACCAAAGCTCAACTAATCTCCACAATTCTATAACGCGGAGTGTAGAATATGAAAGACAGAGCGGAAGGTGGTGTAGAATCACAGAGTCCGTGGCATTTCACATAGCGGTGGACATGGCACCCATATCCGTCGTTGAACAACGTGGCTTTAAACGTATGCTAAAAACACTTGATCCCAGTCAGATACAGTTTACCCAGTCGGCATTACTTTTCGAGACAGGAACTCCCGCGACTGTACACTACAGAGAGAGCGCGGCTTGCTGCTGAATTGGAAAAGGTTACTTACAACAGAGGTCCTGCAAAGATGAGCTTGAGTTGTTTTATTTTTGAATGAAAAGAAGGCAATGTGTATTATTTTACAGTTAAATTATTATTTATGTTATCAGGGATTTTTTTTATATCCTAAATGTTACAGAAGCACTTTGTCCCTTCGCACTGCCTGTTTTTTTTTTTGTTTTGTTTTATTTTGAATGAAAAGGCAATATGTATTTCTTTATTGTTTAATAATATGTATGCAAGGATTCCTGAATGAAAATTCGCAGAAGCACTTTTTTTGGAACCACCTACCTCTGAGCTTCAATAAAAAACGACTTTGAAATTTGTAATATTTGTTTTTGTAGTAGGTTTTTTTGGGGGGTTATAAATCCTGTAAAGATATCGAGATATATATTGTATATCGAGATATAGCAAAATATATCGATATATATTTTTTGCTTCATATCGCCCAGCCCTAGCTGGCCACTCTCAACTTGGAGGGGCAGCAGCTCTACTCCGAGCTCCTGCCGGGTGGTTGAGCTCCTCACCCTTTCTCTTAATGGAGTGCCCAGCCACCCTGCTGGGAAAATTCCTTTCAGCTGTCATTATCCAGGATCGCATTCTTTCGGTCAATAGCCATGGCCAGAGGTAAGGGTAGGAACGTAGATTGACCGGTAAATTAAGGGCTTTGCCAAGAATCTCCTCAGCATTCAAAATTGTGGGCAAAGCACACCTTTTCAACAATAACTTCCTACAAACTCCTGTGAGCAATCAAGCCTTACGAAGCCAGAAAAGAGACAACAGACTAGAAGTGACGTCTTCCGGACTTGCACATAATTAGAAATGAATGTAAGTCCCATTATCAAGAGTCATATTCAGTAGTTGAACTGACCATCACTTGATCAAAATGTAGCATAGTAGCTTCTTCTTTTAGATGCCATGTAGAGACAGGGCAAATTCTGGATCACAAGATGTATTTTTAGACCCACCCTATATTTCTGGACCTGGCAATCTTATTTTTAAAGATTATCCTATTATTTGGGCCATTTTTGCCTTTATGTGGGATGATGGGACAGTATGGAGATGGGAAGAGAGGTGGGTAGAGAGAAGGGGAAGGTTCAGGATTTTAACCTGCGTCACCCTGTGCAACCGCACACGTGTGTCTGGCACACCATCCGCTATACCAACGGGCCAGACAACAATTATTGTTTTTTTTTATTATTAATTAAACGGAACTAATTTGACTACTGAGACTTTTTTTTATCAGTTCATAACCCCTTTGCAGGTGTAAAAAGCTCTAGATGAATTTGGGCACTGTTGGCTACAAGAGGTGTGCTGAGAACGATTTAATGAGAACATGAAGACCTTTTATTCATCATGCAAAGAAAGACCAGTGCTAATGTTTTCGATCTTCCTTAAACTTGAACACACGCAGCCAAACTAGCACAAGCCTTTTCCACCAGTGACCTCATGAAACCCTTTCAGCAAAGATGACAAGTTTATATACAAACACTCACACAAGCAATCATGCTCACGGCTCCAAACAAACATAATGAACACAAATTACACATCTGACCAAAAAAAAAAATTATACATCTGGCTGCTTCTTTCATCCCTCCTCTGATTTAATAATGACAGCCTTTGTGTGAACGGTTCCTAAGCACCAGGCACAACAGCATCTGCATAAAATCTGCTCGTACCACACGCAGACACACACCGTGTTCCACAAAAAAAGATCTTTAATCTCAAAGTGATCTACTGAAACCAACTCATAGAAAAAGAGTATTATTTACAATACAATAATGAGATTCTGGTTTGCTTTTGCTTCATTCACTCTTCTAAACTCTATCTCCAGCTCTCGTGATTGTTACTTTTAATCAAAAGCATGACGGTTCATAGACATGACTATACCTAATGTACACAAAATGCATGTTGTCAGAGCAAACACATTAAGAGAGGTTACCCAGTACAATCCAACAAGATAATAGCAGACAAAATGGCTTGGGCTTCATAGAGGTTTTGCATTTTCTTGTTCAATATGATCCTTCACAGGGCAATAAACAGCAATGATCCGGATCAGTGTAATTGACAGTGTGTTCTATATAAAAATGACGAGGACCTTTTGGAACTGCATTGTTTCTAGGGAAATCACGATTTACAATTTAGTCACGATTCTTTCTCGAATTGCTTTTAAGACTTTAAGAAATCACAGGGCTACAATCTAACCAACTAATTTACCCCATTCAGAAAAAGCTTTGAATCTTGCTGCGGAATGGCCGTAAAGGGAAAAATATTTGTTACTGGGTATTTCGTTTTGTGGATCTACGACTTTGAGCAGCCTTCGAGCATACCTCGTTTCCACAATATTTATAGGAATCATGTCTTTGACCAAATAAAATGTCACGGCTTGCGCTACTCGTTCTCTAATATGGAGATCCTTTCGCAAATGCTTCTTTTGAAAGAGTTGCTTGTTTAAGTCTCGTTGTTTCTGGCTGCTTGTTTGTACCTAATAATGTACTCACCTGATCCTTTTAAAATGTTGCCGTCTGTCGTGTAAATCTCATCATCGCAATCTCAACATTTACAAACAATGGTTGTTTGCTTCCGTTTCTGTTTGCCATAAACCAAAGCACTTCCATATTACAGACGTAGATTTTTTTTTTAGGGACCAACTCCTCTGCATCTCCCTCCATTGTCACTGAGTGCTTTACGTGTCTGAGTTTAAAGCATAACACAAACAATTACCCGTCATGGGGCCATCTATCAAAGTGCCAAGGAAAAACTTTTATTTTTTTAAGTTGATTGTGACACAATAATGATCGTCCTAGATCAAAAATCTTCAAATCACCCAGACCTAACCTCTAGTTCGTATAATTTGGTATGGACCAAGAGAAACCACTGATATGTTGTTGCAGTCGTCTGCCGATTTAGTCATCATTCACAGCACAATGTTCGCTCTGGTCCACAGTAGTTGATAATACAGCCATGTGACCTCATACGGGCCACTCATTGGTCAAATACATCATCGTTTGTGTTACCTTGACTAGCTTTTCGTTTGGTTACAATGAATGTTCACACGGATGAAAACAACTGGTACAACACGCTCAAAATGGATAGACTTCACTGCTTAAGTTTGACCTGTAGCATCTTTTTCTATATCATCATTTGTGTAAATCACTTTGGATGCACATTGAAAATGATGCTCATATTTAGGGGTTGATATTTACGTTTTTCTTTAATATATCGGCAGATATCCACGTTTAGTAGCGCTGATTTAAAGTCAGGCACATCTCTGTATTTGGTGCGACGGAACGTTAAGTTTAATAAATGAATGTGTTTGAAGTTCAAAAGTGTTGTGCTTTTTTGTATGACATTTTAGAGGAAAAGGAAGGGGAAATCAGCCTGATGTTGGCACTAAAATCTGCAAAAAAAAAAAAAAGACTGACCCAGACCTCTAAACATCTACATTGACTATAGAAAACCAATATCGGTCGATCTCTATTCAGATTACAAACAACTTCAAGTTTGACCACGATCTGCCATGATAAATGTAAATACACACACGCCTACCCATAATGCCTGTGATCTGTGAATGCACAGCATAACAATGAAAACAATATTAGTAGTGAATTTCTGATAAAGACTCAACCTTCTGCTTTTATTTAAAGACAGGGATCCATCAGATGGAGTTGAAATGAAAGCAAAAGAGCAGGAGAAATATCAAGGAGGTCTCCTCGGATGCCTGAAGCAAAGCAAAGTAGAGCATCAAGCGCACTTCTACTAGCTTAACAACACTTTTAAAGAAATGTGTGATTTCTAATGTCACGGAACTCAAAACAGCACTTTAAAACTCACTATCTGTTCTCAATGTAATTTTCTCTCAGCTAAGCTAGAAGGGTTTGCGTTCACTTAAAACGGTTTAGATATTAGAGTTCAAAAACAGAAGATTTGCATGCATTTTTAAAAACATAAATGTGTGATTCCATTGCCTGAAATTCACAACGTGATCACATCGTGTCCCCCTTTAGTAAATTTGGTTATTTTTGGACAATACACTGCCATTGTGTTAT
>SRMA01003514.1:0-13767 GCA_007224835.1 Danionella cerebrum | reverse complement strand
CCATTTCTCTTCCTATCCACACCATAGTAAAACAGTTTGTATCCCCCTCCATTACTACGC
This sequence comes from Danionella cerebrum, assembly GCA_007224835.1. Lineage (NCBI taxonomy): Eukaryota > Metazoa > Chordata > Actinopteri > Cypriniformes > Danionidae > Danionella > Danionella cerebrum. Next base: position 13,707 of record SRMA01003514.1, on the reverse strand, counting down.
GCTTTGCTACCCTTCCACCTGGTCTCCTGCACGCACAGAATATCTACCTTCCTTCTCTCCATCATGTCCGCCAGCTCCCTACCCTTCCCTGTCATTGTACCAACGTTAAGAGTCCCTATTCTCAGATCTATACTCCTGCCATTCCTCTTCTCTTTCTGCCGACGAATCCTTCTCCCTCCTCTCCTTCGACAAACAGTAGTCCAATTTCCACCGGCACCCTGTAAGTCAACAGCACCGGAGGCGGTCGTTGTTAACCCGGGCCTCGACCGATCCGGTATGGAAATCGATTTGGTGACTCGCATATTTGGTATTTGGCATATTTTACGCCGGATGCCCTTCCTGACGCAACCCTCTCTATTTATCCGGGCTTGGGACCGGCACAGAAGTCACTGGCTTGCAACCCCTGTGGCTAGATTGTTTGTTTTAGTAATAAAGTACAATTTTAATCAGTTCTTTCTTTTTGACTCTGGGGACTTTTTTTTATCACATGTTACATCTTAACTTGAAAAGTTTAACGACAGAACAGTAAAAGCATGCACATCATGTTCATTAAGTCTTGATGTGATGATTGGCAATCTTAAAAGGACTATAATCTTCCTAGAACTCATGCACTGCAGTATGGAAGTTCAGTGTCATCTGTTGTCTTTAAACGCTTGGAAATGAGAAACTGATTCCACACAGAAGAAAAGTGTTAAAACAGGACAGTAAAAGCTAGAGCATCAAGCTTACTGTTCTTATTGGCAAGTTAGTTATCTTAGAGACTGTATAGCTGCATTAGATCTTGTTTGTTTTAGTAATAAAGTACAATTTTAATCATTTCTTTTTTTTTTGACTCTGGGGACTTTTTTAGCATGTGTTTTATCTTAACTTGAAAAGTTTAACGACAGAACAGTAAAAGCATGCACATCATGTTCTTTAGGTCTTGATGTGATGTTTGGCAATCTTAAAAGGATTATAATCTTCCTAGAACTCATGCACTGCAGTATGGAGATTCAGTGTCATCTGTTGTCTTTAAACGCTTGGAAATGAGAAACTGATTCCACACAGAAGAAAAGTGTTAAAACAGGACAATAAAAGCTAGAGCATCATGCTTACTGTTTTTTTTGGCAAGTTAATCATCTTAGAGAGTGTATAGCTGCATTAGATCTTGTTTGTTTTAGTAATAAAGTACAATTTTAATCAGTTCTTTCTTTTTGACTCTGGGGACTTTTTTAGCACATGTTACATCTTAACTTGAAAAGTTTATTGACAGAACAGTAAAAGCATGCACATCATGTTCATTAAGTCTTGATGTGATGATTGGCAATCTTAAAAGGACTATAATCTTCCTAGAACTCATGCTCATTCCTAGAACTCTGTTACATATCCCTCCCCTTGCAAGAAGGATTAACATATCCATAACAAGACTTTATGTTCTGTACATGGAAAGTGTCAACATTGTCAGGGTTATCAAGAAATGAAACAACATAATTCACAGGTCCTAAACATTTCTCAATTCTAGCAGGGCCTTTCCATTTAGCAGACAGTTTAGCCATAAACCCATCATCAGCCTTAGATAAAGGATGAGCTCGAACCCAAGCTACATCTCCTACTTGAAAATTAGCCTGTTTTCTTTTCTGATCATAGTAACGTTTCTGTTTTTCCTGTGCCCGCTCAACATTTTCCTTTCCCAATTGAGACAGGTTCTTCTGCCTGTCTATTACAGCATAAGCAGGGGTATCAGCTTATTAATTAAACTGGTAGTAAAAGTAAATTAGTTTGGTTATATAATGGCGCCCAAACAAGGACGGTGATTGCATTAATGAAACATTGTTTAGTCAATTGATAAAGATGGCAAGTCAAGAAAATAATGATAGGGATGAGCACATACCTGACTTTACTCAAGATGCATTCAGTAATAGAAGAGAATCAATAAAAGACCTAATTAATACTTTTAGTGATCTGTATAGAGACTCAGATGAAGAAACTGATGGTCCAGGGTTCAAGTCCCTGTTTGGGCGCCATTATATAACCAAACTAATTTACTTTTACTACCAGTTTAATTATACATCTGATTTTTGGGAAAGGGTAAGTGCATAAACATGTTTAATCAAAAAAAAAACAACAACAAACAAACATCATATTTTTTCTTTTGATCCCATGAAAAAGTATCGTGATGTAACCCGACAATATATTCATTACGCCCTCAGTTAACAAAAGCAAAACAACTTAGCTTTGTTGCACGAATCTGTCCATATGCTTGGAGACGTATCAATGCAAAATGTCCTTAAAGAGTCCGATGTTGTCCTTTGATCCTGGTGCAGATGTATATATATATATATAGCACAAAATCAAAGTCCGTCAAAGTTCCAAGTTGAGCTAGAAACCCCTGAACCGAGTTTCTCAACGAAGTCTCTTTAGGGACAACCAAACAGAGCCAGGTAAGTCATGCTTTTCTCCCGAGCACCATTGTCTTTTCTTCTCTTGTGTCCATTACTTTATCCCAGCCACTGGGTTTACCTACTGCCCCCTTTCAGAAAACCACAGTACTGCAACCAGGGTCTTAGGAACAGACTAGTGTCTGTTACAGTGTTAAAACGGGACAGTAAAAGCTAGAGCATCAAGCTTACTGTTCTTATTGGCAAGTTAGTCATCTTAGAGACTGTATAGCTGCATTAGATCTTGTTTAATTTAGTAATAAAGTACAATTTTAATCAGTTCTTTCTTTTTGACTCTGGGGACTTTTTTAGCACGTGTTTTATCTTAACTTGAAAAGTTTAACAAACAGAACAGTAAAAGCATGCACATCATGTTCATTAAGTCTTGATGTGATGTTTGGCAATCTTAAAAGGACTATAATCTTCCTAGAACTCATGCACTGCAGTATGGAAGTTCAGTGTCATCTGTTGTCTTTAAACGCTTGGAAATGAGAAACTGATTCCACACAGAAGAAAAGTGTTAAAAACAGGACAGTAAAAGCTAGAGCGTCAAGCTTACTGTTCTTATTGGCAAGTTAGTCATCTTAGAGACTGTATAGCTGCATTAGATCTTGTTTGTTTTAGTAATAAAGTACAATTTTAATCAGTTCTTTCTTTTTGACTCTGGGGACTTTTAGCACGTGTTTTATCTTAACTTGAAAAGTTTAACGACAGAACAGTAAAAGCATGCACATCATGTTCTTTAAGTCTTGTGATGTTTGGCAATCTTAAAAGGACTATAATCTTCCTAGAACTCATGCACTGCAGTATGGAAGTTCAGTGTCATCTATTGTCTTTGAACGCTTGAAAATGAGAAACTGATTCCACACAGAAGAAAAGTGTTAAAACAGGACAGTAAAAGCTAGAGCATCATGCTTACTTTTCTTATTGGCAAGTTAGTCATCTTAGAGAGTGTATAGCTGCATTAGATCTTGTTTGTTTTAGTAATAAAGTACAATTTTAATCTGTTCTTTCTTTTGACTCTGGGGACTTTTTTAGCATGTGTTTTATCTTAACTTGAAAAGTTTAACGACAGAACAGTAAAAGCATGCACATCATGTTCATTAAGTCTTGATGTGATGTTTGGCAATCTTAAAAGGACTATAATCTTCCTAGAACTCATGCACTGCAGTATGGAAATTCAGTGTCATCTGTTGTCTTTAAACGCTTGGAAATGAGAAACTGATTCCACACAGAAGAAAAGTGTTAAAACAGGACAATAAAAGCTAGAACTTCAAGCTTACTGTTCTTATTAGCAAGTTAGTCATCTTAGAGAGTGTATAACTGCATTAGATCTTGTTTGTTTTAGTAATAAAGTACAATTTTAATCAGTTCTTTCTTTTTGACTCTGGGGACGGTTTTAGCACATGTTACATCTTAACTTGAAAAGTTTAACGACAGAACAGTAAAAGCATGCACATCATGTTCATTAAGTCTTAATGTGATGTTTGGCAATCTTAAAAGGACTATAATCTTCCTAGAACTCGTGCACTGCAGTATGGAAGTTCAGTGTCATCTATTGTCTTTAAACGCTTGGAAATGAGAAACTGATTCCACACAGAAGAAAAAGTGTTAAAACAGGACAGTAAAAGCTAGAGCATCAAGCTTACTGTTCTTATTGGCAAGTTAGTCATCTTAGAGAGTGTATAACTGCATTAGATCTTGTTTGTTTTAGTAATAAAGTACAATTTTAATCAGTTCTTTCTTTTTGACTCTGGGGACTTTTTTTAGCACATGTTACATCTTACCTTGAAAAGTTTAACGACAGAACAGTAAAAGCATGCACATCATGTTCTTTAAGTCTTAATGTGATGTTTGGCAATCTTAAAAGGACTATAATCTTCCTAGAACTCATCCACTGCAGTATGGAAGTTCAGTGTCATCTGTAGTCTTTAAACGCTTGGAAATGAGAAACTGATTCCACACAGAAGAAAAGTGTTAAAACAGGACAGTAAAGCTAGAGCATCAAGCTTACTTTTCTTATTGGCAAGTTAGTCATCTTAGAGGGTGTATAGCTGCATTAGATCTTGTTTGTTTTAGTAATAAAGTACAATTTTAATCATTTCTTTCTTTTTGACTCTGGGGACTTTTTTAGCATGTGTTTTATCTTAACTTGAAAAGTTTAACGACAGAACAGTAAAAGCATGCACATCATGTTCTTTAAGTCTTGATGTGATGTTTGGCAATCTTAAAAGGATTATAATCTTCCTAGAACTCATGCACTGCAGTATAGAAGTTCAGTGTCATCTGTTGTCTTTAAACGCTTGGAAATGAGAAACTGATTCCACACAGAAGAAAAGTGTTAAAACAGGACAGTATAAGCTAGAGCATCAAGCTTACTGTTCTTATTGGCAAGTTAGTCATCTTAGAGAGTGTATAGCTGCAGTAGATCTTGTTTGTTTTAGTAATAAAGTACAATTTTAATCAGTTCTTTCTTTTTGACTCGAGGGACTTTTTTAGCACATGTTACATCTTAACTTGAAAAGTTTAACGACAGAACAGTAAAAGCATGCACATCATGTTCTTTAAGTGTTGATGTGATGTTTGGCAATCTTAAAAGGACTATAATCTTCCAAGAACTCATGCACTGCAGTATGGAAGTTCAGTGTCATCTATTGTCTTTAAACGCTTGGAAATGAAAAACTGATTCCACACAGAAGAAAAGTGTTAAAACAGGACAGTAAAAGCTAGAGCATCAAGCTCACTGTTCTTATTGGTAAGTTAGTCATCTTAGAGACTGTATAGCTGCATTAGATCTTGTTTAATTTAGTAATAAAGTACAATTTTAATCAGTTCTTTCTTTTGACTCTGGGGTCTTTTTTAGCACGTGTTTTATCTTAACTTGTAAAGTTTAACGACAGAACAGTAAAAGCATGCACATCATGTTCATTAAGTCTTGATGTGATGTTTGGCAATCTTAAAAGGACTATAATCTTAGTAGAACTCATGCACTGCATTATGGAAGTTCAGTGTCATCTGTTGTCTTTAAACGCTTGGAAATGAGAAACAGATTCCACACAGAAGACAAGTGTTAAAACAGGACAGTAAAAGCTAGAGCATCAAGCTTACTGTTCTTATTGGCAAGTTAGTCATCTTAGAGACTGTATAGCTGCATTAGATCTTGTTTGTTTTAGTAATACAGTACAATTTTAATCATTTCTTTCTTTTTGACTCTGGGGATTTTTTTAGCATGTGTTTTATCTTAACTTGAAAAGTTTAACGACAGAACAGTAAAAGCATGCACATCATGTTCTTTAAGTCTTGATGTGATGTTTGGCAATCTTAAAAGGACTATAATCTTCCTAGAACTCATGCGCTGCAGTATGGAAGTTCAGTGTCATCTGTTGTCTTTAAACGCTTGGAAATGAGAAACTGATCCCACACAGAAGAAAAGTGTTAAAACAGGACAGTAAAAGCTAGAGCATCAAGCTTACTTTTCTTATTGGCAAGTTAGTCATCTTAGAGAGTGTATAGCTGCATTAGATCTTGTTTGTTTTAGTAATAAAGTACAATTTTAATCAGTTCTTTCTTTTTGACTCTGGGGACTTTTTTAGCACATGTTACATCTTAACTTGAAAAGTTTAACGACAGAACAGTAAAAGCATGCACATCATGTTCATTTAGTCTTGATGTGATGTTTGGCAATCTTAAAAGGACTATAATCTTCCTAGAACTCATGCACTGCAGTATGGGAGTTCAGTGTCATCTATTGTCTTTAAACCCTTGGAAATGAGAAACTGATTCCACACAGAAGAAAAGTGTTAAAACAGGACAGTAAAAGCTAGAGCATCAAGCTAACTTTTCTTATTGGCAAGTTAGTCATCTTAGAGACTGTATAGCTGCATTAGATCTTGTTTGTTTTAGTAATAAAGTACAATTTTAATCAGTCCTTTCTTTTTGACTCTGGGGACTTTTTTAGCACATGTTACATCTTAACTTGAAAAGTTTAACGACAGAACAGTAAAAGCATGCACATCATGTTCATTAAGTCTTGATGTGATGTTTGGCAATCTTAAAAGGACTATAAATCTTCCTAGAACTCATGCACTGCAGTATGGAAGTTCAGTGTCATCTATTGTCTTTAAACGCTTGGAAATGAGAAACTGAGTACACACAGAAGAAAAGTGTTAAAACAGGACAGTAAAAGCTAGAGCATCAAGCTTACTGTTCTTATTGGCAAGTTAGTCATCTTAGAGACTGTATAGCTGCATTAGATCTTGTTTGTATTAGTAATAAAGTACAATTTTAATCAGTTCTTTCTTTTTGACTCTGGGGACTTTTTTAGCACATGTTACGTCTTAACTTGAAAAGTTTAACGACAGAACAGTAAAAGCATGCACATCATGTTCATTAAATCTTGATGTGATGTTTGGCAATCTTAAAAGGATTATAATCTTCCTAGAACTCATGCACTGCAGTATGGAAGTTCAGTGTCATCTGTTGTCTTTAAACGCTTGGAAATGAGCAGCTGATTCCACACAGAAGAAAAGTGTTAAAACAGGACAGTAAAAGCTAGAGCATCAAGCTTACTGTTCTTATTGGCAAGTTAGTCATCTTAGAGAGCGTATAGCTGCATTAGATCTTGTTTGATTTAGTAATAAAGTACAATTTTAATCAGTTCTTTCTTTTTGACTCTGGGGACTTTTTTAGCATGTGTTTTATCTTAACTTGAAAAGTTTAACGACAGAACAGTAAAAGCATGCACATCATGTTCTTTAAGTCTTGATGTGATGTTTGGCAATCTTAAAAGGACTATAATCTTCCAAGAACTCATGCACTGCAGTATGGAAGTTCAGTGTCATCTATTGTCTTTAAACGCTTGGAAATGATAAACTGATTCAACACAGAAGAAAAGTGTTAAAACAGGACAGTAAAAGCTAGAGCATCAAGCTTACTTCTCTTATTGGCAAGTTAGTCATCTTAGAGAGTGTATAGCTGCATTAGATCTTGTTTGTTTTAGTAATAAAGTACAATTTTAATCATTTCTTTCTTTTTGACTCTGGGACTTTTTTAGCACATGTTACATCTTAACTTGAAAAGTTTAACGACAGAACAGTAAAAGCATGCACATCATGTTCTTTAAGTCTTGAAGTGATGTTTGGCAATCTTAAAAGGGCTATAATCTTCCTAGAACTCATGCACTGCAGTATGGAAGTTCAGTGTCATCTGTTGTCTTTAAACGCTTGGAAATGAGAAACTGATTCCCCACAGAGGAAAAGTGTTAAAACAGGACAGTAAAAGCTAGAGCATCAAGCTTACTGTTCTTATTGGCAGGTTAGTCATCTTAGAGAGTGTATAGCTGCATTAGATCTTGTTTGTTTTAGTAATAAATTACAATTTTAATCAGTTCTTTCTTTTTGACTCTGGGGACTTTTTTAGCACATGTTACATCTTAACTTGAGAAGTTTAACGACAGAACAGTAAAAGCATGCACATCATGTTCTTTAAGTCTTGAAGTGATGTTTGGCAATCTTAAAGGACTATAATCTTCCTAGAACTCATGCACTGCAGTATGGAAGTTCAGTGTCATCTGTTGTCTTTAAACGCTTGGAAATGAGAAACTGATTCCACACAGAAGAAAAGTGTTAAAACAGGACAGTAAAAGCTAGAGCATCAAGCTTGCTGTTCTTATTGGCAAGTTAGTCATCTTAGAGAGTGTATAGCTGCATTAGATCTTGTTTGATTTAGTAATAAAGTACAATTTTAATCAGTTCTTTCTTTTTGACTCTGGGGACTTTTTTAGCACATGTTACATCTTAACCTGAAAAGTTTAACGACAGAACAGTAAAAGCATGCACATCATGTTCTTTAAGTCTTGATGTGATCTTTGGCAATCTTAAAAGGACTATAATCTTCCTAGAACTCATGCACTGCAGTATGGAAGTTCAGTGTCATCTGTTGTCTTTAAACGCTTGGGAATGAGAAACTGATTCCACACAGAAGAAAAGTGTTAAAACAGGACAGTAAAAGCTAGAGCATCAAGCTTATTGTTCTTATTGACAAGTTAGTCATCTTAGAGACTGTATAGCTGCATTAGATCTTGTTTGATTTAGTAATAAAGTACAATTTTAATCAGTTCTTTCTTTTTGACTCTGGGGACTTTTAGCACATGTTACATCTTAACTTGAAAAGTTTAACGACAGAACAGTAAAAGCATGCACATCATGTTCTTAAAGTCTGGATGTGATGTTTGGCAATCTTAAAAGGACTATAATCTTCCTAGAACTCATGCACTGCAGTTTGGAAGTTCAGTGTTAATAGTTGTCTTTAAACGCTTGGAAATGAGAAACTGATTCCACACAGAAGAAAAGTGTTAAAACAGGACAGAAAAAGCTAGAGCATCAAGCTTACTGTTCTTATTGGCAAGTTAGTCATCTTAGAGACTGTATAGCTGCATTAGATCTTGTTTGTTTTAGCAATAAAGTACAATTTTAATCAGTTCTTTCTTTTTGACTCTGGGGACTTTTTAGCACATGTTACATCTTACCTTGAAAAGTTTAACGACAGAACAGTAAAAGCATGCACATCATGTTCTTTAAGTCTTGATGTGATGTTTGGCAATCTTAAAGGGACTATAATCTTCCTAGAACTCATGCACTGCAGTATGGAAGTTCAGTGTCATCTGGTGTGTTTAAACGCTTGGAAATGAGAAACTGATTCCACACAGAAGAAAAGTGTTAAAACAGGACAGTAAAAGCTAGAGCATCAAGCTTACTTTTTTTTATTGGCAAGTTAGTCATCTTAGAGAGTGTATAGCTGCATTAGATCTTGTTTGTTTTAGTAATAAAGTACAATTTTAATCAGTTCTTTCTTTTTGACTCTGGGGACTTTTTTTTAGCACATGTTACATCTTAACTTGAAAAGTTTAACGACAGAATAGTAAAAGCATGCACATCATGTTCTTTAAGTCTTGATGTGATGTTTGGCAATCTTAAAAGGACTATACTCTTCCTAGACCTCATGCACTGCAGTATGGAAGTTCAGTGTCATCTGTTGTCTTTAAACGCTTGGAAATGAGAAACTGATTCCACACAGAAGAAAAGTGTTAAAACAGGACAGTAAAAGCTAGAGCATCAAGCTCACCGTTCTTATTGGCAAGTTAGTCATCTTAGAGACTGTATAGCTGCATTAGATCTTGTTTGTTTTAGTAATAAAAGTACAATTTTAATCAGTTCTTTCTTTTTGACTCTGGGGACTTTTAGCACATGTTACATCTTAACGTGAAAAGTTTAACGACAGAACAGTAAAAGCATGCACATCATGTTCATTAAGTCTTGATGTGATGTTTGCAATCTTAAAAGGACTATAATCTTAGTAGAACTCATGCACTGCAGTATGGAAGTTCAGTGTCATCTGTTGTCTTTAAACGCTTGGAAATGAGAAACAGATTCCACACAGAAGACAAGTGTTAAAACAGGACAGTACAAGCTAGAGCATCAAGCTTACTTTTCTTATTGGCAAGTTAGTCATCTTAAAGAGTGTATAGCTGCATTAGATCTTGTTTGTTTTAGTAATAAAGTACAATTTTAATCAGTTCTTTCTTTTGACTCTGGGGACTTTTTTAGCACGTGTTTTATCTTAACTTGAAAGTTTAACGACAGAACAGTAAAAGCATGCACACCATGTTCATTAAGTCTTGATGTGATGATTGGCAATCTTAAAAGGACTATAATCTTTCTAGAACTCATGCACTGCAGTATGGAAGTTCAGTGTCATCTGTTGTCTTTAAACGCTGGAAATGAGAAACTTATTCCACACAGAAGAAAAGTGTTAAAACAGGACAATAAAAGCTAGAACTTCAAGCTTACTGTTCTGATTGGCAAGTTAGTCATCTTAGAGAGTGTATAGCTGCATTAGATCTTGTTTGTTTTAGTAATAAAGTACAATTAAAATCAGTTCTTTCTTTTTTGACTCTGGGGACTTTTTTAGCACATGTTACATCTTAACTTGGAAAGTTTAACGACAGAACAGTAAAAGCATGCACATCATGTTCATTAAGTCTTGATGTGATGTTTGGCAATCTTAAAAGGATCATAATCTTCCTAGAACTCATGCACTGCAGTATGGAAGTTCAGTGTCATCTGTTGTCTTTAAACGCTTGGAAATGAGAAACTGATTCCACACAGAAGACAAGTGTTAAACAGGACAGTAAAAGCTAGAGCATCAAGCTTACTGTTCTTATTGGCAAGTTAGTCATCTTAGAGACTGTATAGCTGCATTGGATCTTGTTTGTTTTAGTAATAAAGTACAATTTTAATCATTTCTTTCTTTTTGACTCTTGGGACTTTTTTAGCATGTGTTTTATCTTAACTTGAAAAGTTTAACGACAGAACAGTGAAAGCATGCACATCATGTTCTTTAAGTCTTGATGTGATGTTTGGCAATCTTAAAAGGACTATAATCTTCCTAGAACTCATGCACTGCAGTATGGAAGTTCAGTGTCATCTATTGTCTTTAAACGCTTGGAAATGAGAAACTGATTCCACACAGAAGAAAAGTGTTAAAACAGGACAGTAAAAGCTAGAGCATCAAGCCTACTTCTCTTATTGGCAAGTTAGTCATCTTAGAGAGTGTATAGCTGCATTAGATCTTGTTTGTTTTAGTAATAAAGTACAATTTTTATCAGTTCTTTCTTTTTGACTCTGGGGACTTTTTTAGCACGTGTTTTATCTTAACTTGAAAAGTTTAACGACAGAACAGTAAAAACATGCACATCATGTTCTTTAAGTCTTGATGTGATGTTTGGCAATCTTAAAAGGTCTATAATCTTCCAAGAACTCATGCACTGCAGTATGGAAGTTCAGTGTCATCTATTGTCTTTAAACGCTTGGAAATGATAACCTGATTCCACACAGAAGAAAAGTGTTAAAACAGGACAGTAAAAGCTAGAGCATCAAGCTTACTGTTCTTATTGGCAAGTTAGTCATCTTAGAGACTGTATAGCTGCATTAGATCTTGTTTGTTTTTAGTAATAAAGTACAATTTTAATCAGTTCTTTCTTTTTGACTCTGGGGACTTTTGTAGCACATGTTACATCTTAACTTGAAAAGTTTAACGACAGAACAGGAACAGCATGCACATCATGTTCATTAAGTCTTGATGTGATGATTGGCAATCTTAAAAGGACTATAATCTTCCTAGAACTCATGCACTGCAGTATGGAAGTTCAGTGTCATCTATTGTCTTAAAACGCTTGGAAATGAGAAACTGATTCCACACAGAAGAAAAGTGTTAAAATAGGACAGTAAAAGCTAGAGCATCAAGCTTACTGTTCTTATTGGCAAGTTAGTCATCTTAGAGAGTATAGAACTGCATTAGATCTTGTTTGTTTTAGTAATAAAGTACAATTTTAATCAGTTCTTTCTTTTTGATTCTGGGGACTTTTTTAGCACATGTTACATCTTAACTTGAAAAGTTTAACGACAGAACAGTAAAAGCATGCACATCATGTTCTTTAAGTCTTGATGTGATGTTTGGCAATCTTAAAAGGACCATAATCTTCCTAGAACTCATGCACTGCAGTATGGAAGTTCAGTGTCATCTGTTGTCTTTAAACGCTTGGAAATGAGAAACTGATTCCACACAGAAGAAAGTGTTAAAACAGGACAGTAAAAGCTAGAGCATCGAGCTTACTTTTCTTATTGGCAAGTTAGTCATCTTAGAGAGTGTATAGCTGCATTAGATCTTGTTTGTTTTAGTAATAAAGTACAATTTTAATCATTTCTTTCTTTTTGACTCTGGGGACTTTTTTAGCATGTGTTTTATCTTAACTTTAAAAGTTTAACGACAGAACAGTAAAAGCATGCACATCATGTTCTTTTAGTCTTGATGTGATGTTTGGCAATCTTAAAAGGACTATAATCTTCCTAGAACTCATGCACTGCAGTATGGAAGTTCAGTGTCATCTATTGTCTTTAAACGCTTGGAAATGATAAACTGATTCCACACAGAAGAAAGTGTTAAAACAGGACAGTAAAAGCTAGAGCATCGATCTTACTTTTCTTATTGGCAAGTTAGTCATCTTAGAGAGTGTATAGCTGCATTAGATCTCGTTTGTTTTAGTAATAAAGTACAATTTTAATCATTTCTTTCTTTTTGACTCTGGGGACTCTTTTAGCATGTGTTTTATCTTAACTTGAAAAGTTTAACGACAGAACAGTAAAAGCATGCACATCATGTTCTTTAAGTCTTGAAGTGATGTTTGGCAATCTTAAAGGACTATAATCTTCCTAGAACTCATGCACTGCAGTATGGAAGTTCAGTGTCATCTGTTGTCTTTAAACGCTTGGAAATGAGAAACTGATTCCACACAGAAGAAAAGTGTTAAAACAGGACAGTAAAAGCTAGAGCATCAAGCTTACTGTTCTATTGGCAAGTTAGTCATCTTAGAGACTGTATAGCTGCATTAGATCTTGTTTGTTTTAGTAATAAAGTACAATTTTAATCAGTTCTTTCTTTTGACTCTGGGGACTTTTTTAGCACATGCTACATCTTAACTTGAAAAGTTTAACGACAGAACAGTAAAAGCATGCACATCATGTTCTTTAAGTCTTGATGTGATGTTTGGCAATCTTAAAAGGACTATAATCTTCCTACAACTTATGCACTGCAGTATGGAAGTTCAGTGTCATTTATTGTCTTTAAACGCTTGGAAATGAGAAACTGATTCCACACAGAAGAACAGTGTTAAAACAGGACAGTAAAAGCTAGAGCATCAAGCTTACTTTTCTTATTGGCAAGTTAGTCATCTTAGAGAGTGTATAGCCGCATTAGATCTTGTTTGTTTTAGTAATAAAGTACAATTTTAATCAGTTCTTTCTTTTTGACTCTGGGGACTTTTTTAGCATGTGTTTTATCTTAACTTGAAAAGTTTAACGACAGAACAGTAAAGCATGCACATCATGTTCTTTAAAGTCTTGATGTGATGTTTGGCAATCTTAAAAGGACTATAATCTTCCTAGAACTCATGCACTGCAGTATGGAAGTTCAGTGTCATCTGTTGTCTTTAAACGCTTGAAAATGAGAAACTGATTCCACACAGAAGAAAAGTGTTAAAACAGGACAGTAAAAGCTAGAGCATCAAGCTTACTTTCTTATTGGCAAGTTAGTCATCTTAGAGAGTGTATAGCTGCATTAGATCTTGTTTAATTTAGTAATAAAGTACAATTTTAATCAGTTCTTTCTTTTGACTCTGGGGACTTTTTTTAGCACGTGTTTTATCTTAACTTGAAAAGTTTAACGACAGAACAGT
>SRMA01003513.1:0-44260 GCA_007224835.1 Danionella cerebrum | reverse complement strand
ATCTCCGTGGAACAATGTCGGCATGCAACTTTAAATTTATCCACTCGTCTATCCCCGTTATGTATTTTAACAGAGAAGCCAAAGTGTTCTCAAACACGAGACTGTAGTGAGGTGAGCGGGTCTTCAAACTCTGGCTTCCCTTTCGCTTTTGCCATGTAATTTTCCTTCTCGCGCTCGTGCTCGTCACTCAATAGCGTCCGTGCGGAAACTCGCCTAGGAACATTGTTCCGCTGTGCTTAATATCGCGCTAATAATAAATTTAAATTATTATAAAAATACTGAATACCGAAACGGTACGCAAGTGTACCGAACCGAACAGGCCGTACCGAAACGTTCAATACATACCGTGAACCGTTACAACCCTATATATATATATATATATATATATATATATATAATATTTTTTATTTATATATTGCCACATCAAGCTTACGTGCAAGTGTCATTTCAACAAGAATAGCAATCATGTTTAATTAGATTCCGCTCACTGGAAAGTGGCGCTATTAAGTTATTTTTAGAACAGGTGGGAGGGGACTTGTGGTTCTCACGGCGACCAGCAGTGGCATCACCCTGCAAATATGGTGGATGCGATGGTGTCACTCCTACTGCTCTATTCTGCTTAAGCCAACATTTTTCCTTTCCGTGTATGCCTAGTTTCCAGAATTAATCTCTGGTTATCTTCGTAGGATGTGAGCAAACTGACTCCTCTTTCGCAAGAGATCATTAGCAGACAAGCCACAATAAACATAGGTGAGTTGATTTCTGCTTTCCATGAACGTGTTCCACTCTGATTCTGACCTCGAGCTTATGATTTGCTCTAGGAACCATCGGTCATGTAGCACATGGAAAATCAACAGTCGTGAAGGCAATCTCTGGAGTTCACACTGTCAGATTCAAAAATGAGCTGGAGAGGAACATCACAATCAAACTGGGTTATGCCAATGCAAAGGTAGGCACCTTAATCTTTATCCCAAGAGAACTAAAGTCAAGCATTTTGCAAGCTACACTCTGAGTCAGAAGCTAGAAATGGCAATTATTTGATTCAATTTAAGCTTGCAACAGAAAACTACAGCTTCTCCTTTCAGGGAAAAATGGTTTGTTTTTCTGAAAAGGGTGCCTGTCACACGTTATGCCTTTTTATGCAAAGCAAATATAACTGAATGTTGTGTCTTTTGGGAAAAAGGGTAATTGTTGCGTTCAATTGTTGTAAATAAATTTTCTTTGCAGGTGTATAAACTGGATGATCCGAGCTGTCCACGTCCAGAGTGTTATCGATCATGTGGCAGCAGCACACCAGACGAGTTCCCTACTGACATTCCCAGCACCAAAGGCAACTTCAAATTAGTTCGGTAAAGTGTTTAACATGCAATTACACAAATACGTTTTTAGAAAAGTTAATGGCCTAACATATACACCAGGGGTGTCAAACAGAGCCGAGAGAGAGCTGTGAGCAGCATTTCAAACGTAGCATTTTAGTTAACATTATTCTGATAATAAATTGTTTTTAAAGATGAATTAAACGTGTGTCTCTGCATCACAGCCTATCAAAATACGACGGGTCTATTTTGTCTCGCGGAAGAATTTGTGTAGTGAGCAGCGGCGGTCGCTGGCCGTGTCTATGCGCCTTCGGTGTAATATTGTCCTTTTTGATTGGCCAAACTTCCTCATTAAGTTATGACGAGTGAGATGACAAAACAGTAACATTATTATCATCATCATCATTATTGTGATTTTTGAGCAGATATTTTCTGAAGAAAAGTAAATTTTCTGTCATGTCTATTTCAAACTGCGTACTTGGTTTAACTAGGAAAAACTGGATGCTATGAAGTGAATGATTTGTCGCTGACTTCTAAAGCACATAATACATTTGACTGCTTTTGGAAATGTTCATCAAATTAACTTTCAGAATCTGGTTCATTGCAAAGAAAAAAAGATCCATTTATCAATTAATTAAGGTAATCATTGATTGTATGTATGTATGTATATATTAGGCATGCTATGGTACACAAAGCTCATGGTTCGGTACGTACAGCATTTTTTTTTTCAAGCCACAGTTTTCAGTTCGGTTCTGATGGCTTAGCAAATTTTTTTTTTATTATTATTATTTATTTATTTTTTAAATCATTCTTTATGTGGATCACATGAACAGATAAATAATGGACCTTTCAAAGAATTCACTTTATTTTGCTAAATCAAATGTCAAGAAAATAAAATAGAAGCATGAGCTTCATCAGCAGTGAGCGGATTAGCACAGGAAGAGGGTTATTTAAACTGGGCAAAAGTTACGGGCACCGAGGGGTCCTGAAACCAGGAACAGCTGTCTGAAGGCGGTGCGGAATAGCGCTCGTGTTTCGTATGTTCTCTTTTGCATAAAAACATCTGATGAAACATCGCTGGCACACGGAGACATTTTTGTTTGCCATTCTTTTTCCGTCTTTGTCAAATTTTTCGGCAAAAAAGCAACTGCCGTCTTCTCAGTGCTGACAGTTCTTTTCTGGCTGTGAGAAACATGTGAAGTCCCGCCCTCCTGTAACTTTGGGGCTCGGTGATTGGATATTTACACAAAGGAACAGTTCGTTGATTGGATATTTGCTTGCGGTTGTGCGTTTCCTTCCTTTTCTTGTGGTTTCATGGAGTTATTCAAACGAGGAACCGAAAACCAAGGCTTACCGAACCAAGGAAGGCGTATACAACGTTGCTGTTGCAATGTTTACTGTTGCTGTTTACTACATTGGCTTAAACCATGTACAGGATTTCATGCACATGTTTCCTGTTCCTGCTTCTGTGTTTGGGCACACGCAGTGCTAAATAATCATTTTAGAAATGCCATGAATCCACTGCAACCTGTTGGTTTGGTGGTCATTACAGCATTTCAGGGTTTTTGAGTGTCCTTTTTTTTCTTTTTTTTAAAAAGGACACGTGTTTATTTGGGGGGGGGGGGGGTCTCCTGATAAGGTGGCAAAAAACCTGGGTTCCTGTGGACATGGCCTAAAGAGACAACTCCACATGAAACCGTCGCTACTGGGTGTACTATAGTTTAGCTTTCCAATGAGGGGTTATGCTTTTTGTTGGAGATGTAAAAGCTCATTATGATCTAAAAGTGTTGCTTAATTTTTACTCTTCTGTTCCTGATGACAACACAGTCGATTGGAAGTTAGACTTCACCTTCATTGTGTTTTATTTTTGCCATTATCGCCCTGTGGAATCAGGCATATATGTTCAGCACACATTCCACTATAACACAGGGCTGGACATGTTTACTGTATTGTAAAAAAAAAAGTCATTGCTAATGTCTCCAATAATTTCACCTCCCCCCCTTTTTTTTTTGTTTTTTGTTTTACACTAGACATGTCTCTTTCGTCGATTGCCCTGGTCACGACATCTTGATGGCAACCATGTTGAACGGTGCTGCCGTCATGGATGCTGCTCTGTTGTTAATTGGTCTGTACAACCCAGATTTTCCACCTGTATTGATTCTTGGTTGTAGTTGGTTTTCTAGTGTCTGATGTCCCAATTTAATCTTACAGCGGGCAATGAATCTTGCCCACAGCCACAGACGTCAGAGCATTTGGCAGCCATTGAGATCATGAAGCTCAAGCACATTCTGATTCTACAAAATAAAATCGACCTGGTGAAGGAGAGTCAGGCCAAAGAACAGTACGAACAGATCCTGGCTTTTGTGCAGGGTAAGACTGAACTTTTAAACATTTTTATCACAAACAAGAAACCATTTTTAAGATTTCAATTAGTATTTTACAACACCCTACCAGCAAAGTTGTGAATGCAATTATTGAAAGTAGGCCTACTTCTTAAAATACTATAATTGTATTGTCTACAAAAATATTCAGAGCATTTGCTTCTGTTATTTTAACCAACATACTGTTTAATATCTGGCTACGCAGCTTCTTGTAAATACCAAATTTCGTCAATTCATCAGGAAATTGAACCAAAACAAAAAGCACCATTTTGTGCCCGAAAAGCCCCCCTTCTGTGAAATTCTCCCATTGCCATTTTAATCCTTAGAAGTCCCAGCATTACACAATAATTCTATATCAAAACCTGAAGTTGTACACAATTTGAATTCTGAGCATTATATTTTAGTAATTTTTTTACAAAAAAAAAATTGTCAAGACAAAAATGTCACCCCCCCCCAGGCATTGTACTTCCAAGGGTTATCCCTTCTTTTCACCACTAGTTGGCACAGATTTGAGGTTGAGTCATTTGTTAAAATTAAATGCGCAACAGCCAAAATTAATGAGGAGTCAGACCATTCAGGAGTGGAGAAGCGGACAATTCAAAATCAGCGTCGCCCTGTTGCGCCTTGTCAGAATGTGTGCTTTAAAAGTGCAACAGAGCCAGCGAGGAGAGAGAAGAGCCACTTACCCAGAGCTGCAGGAGTCAAGGAGTCAAGTATCGCCGGTGCCATCGCATTATGGGACCAGCCTGAACACCCACCCCCTGAGAGAGCCAATGGAGCACTCGGCCGCCCAGGAACCGACAGAATCATTGCGATGGAGACGGGCCCAATGAGCTTGGATAGATCCAGGATGCTGAAATCCAACACCTCTGGCCTGGGAAATCCAGATGCTACTGGACCAATCGGGGTGAGGGCACCTGGGAGATTCCCCTCTTCCGACAAGTGAGAACAGTGACTCATTTTCTGACAAGGAGTCGATGACAGGGCGCATGGATCCAGTGAGCATGGGGGATGCACCAGCACAACAGGACCCCACACCTCTGGTCCGGAAACCCATGCACCACTGGACAAATAGGGGGAAGGCACCCCCGTAATACTCCCCATTGCTCTACCCAGAGTCATGCTCATCTAACCTCCTCCCCTTCACCACTGAGTGACTTAATTATTTATTGGTGCCATTATTTTAATAAAAGTGAACCATGCAATTGTCTGTGTCTCTCTCGCCATCCGCTACAATATTAAGTTAATAAAAGCCATTAAAATGATTGTAATGGCAATTTGTAACTTTAATTCACCTATTGTTTTCTCATTTGTGGCCAAAAGAATGTCCATTGTTGTTCTGCATGTTTCTTGTGAAATTAACATTTGCAGTATTGTAGGTTCTAAAACATCCTTTTAAAGGCTTTGTAGAAATTCCAACATTTTGCAATACCCTTAAATTGGTGTTTTTAGACTTAACAAAATTTAAAACAGCAAAACATTCTAAAATCAATTGTCCACAGTTTTTTTTTTTGCTCCAGCTATTCTAAAATGAATACAAATGCACATTATATTTCAAAAGTTATTTTTTTTCCTCAGCCGCCTGCTAAGAAATGCCTCTGAGGCAGCTTTACAGCCTTACAATTTCAGGCTTTTAATAGAATTCCTTGGATGAAAATATCATTTTCAAGTTATACTAGATTTTTGACAGGTGGTGCTGGGGTTTAGGAATTTCAAAGGGTTTTAAATTAGATTGTGTTATTTGTAATTTTTATAGTTAATTGGTAGGTTTTGTTTTTCCATTGTCTGTTCCACATATTTCTCGCTGTACCACATTTTTTAAAATATTTTAGACACTATCTTGTCAATATCTTACTGTATGTCCATTTAAAACAAAAATAAGGGCGTTGACATGACCTCTAGAAAGAAACTACAAATGCTCAAGAAAGATAGCAGGAGCACTGGGTGGAGCTGCAATATCAGAACTCCATACACTGGTCTAGAGAGGCTGAGACTGCAGTTCATGAACTGACGGCCTGACCGTTAGCCAAAGCTAATATTTCAAAATGGTCCATTATCCAGGAAAGTCTCTTTGCTCAACAGCTTTCTATCTTGTTTGGAAAAGATGATGACCACCAAGATCACTTATTGTTTAGTATTATACCTCCACTTGCATCTGATGCACCATTGAGGACATTTTTGGGTTCCATGGAGATGAGGGTTTCATGTGGATTGAGGAGAAAAGCATAGTGACATGACGAATGCTAAATGTTCTTGTTGATCATGCAAGAGTTTAAAACAAATCTGATTTGCATCATCTGTCTCCTTGCCATTTATTGTCCTTCAGGAACAGTAGCAGAGGGAGCTCCGATCATCCCCATCTCGGCGCAGCTCAAGTACAACATTGAGGTTGTTTGCGAGTACATTGTAAATAAGATTCCTGTGCCTATCCGTGACTTCACCTCTGAGCCTCGGCTCATTGGTAAGACTCTTCTCACTCTCATTACTTATTGATGTAACTTTTGTGTGACCTGCTTTTGGTTTCTCCACAGTAATCAGATCATTCGATGTCAATAAGCCTGGCTGTGAAGTAGATGATCTGAAAGGTGGTGTAGCTGGAGGTAGTATCCTGAAAGGAGTGCTAAAGGTAACTCTTTGCAATAATTAGTTCTCATCTGGTGTCTGATTCAGAGGATCATGCCATTTTCTTGTTTGTTCTGATTCAAGGTTGGACAGGAGCTTGAGGTCAGACCTGGTATTGTTTCTAAGGATCACGAAGGGAAGCTGATGTGCAAACCAATCTTCTCCAAAATTGTCTCTCTTTTTGCCGAACACAATGACCTTCAATACGCTGCTCCCGGTGGCCTTATTGGTATGAAGATATTTGCATTGAAATCGTGTCATTTGATTGGAAGTGATTTGGCTATTAATGCTCTGAAATGGATCCGAACTATTTCTCTTCAAGACATGACTTGGGGCGTTAAGTTTGTTAGCATTGAGAACTGTACAAAGTGAACAGAATTCATTTGTACTTTGATCTTTGTCGTTTTCATTTGTGAATCAAAATCCCCAAACACTCAACCGTCTGAAAGCTGAATTCAGTCACCTTTTATTTCTGCAGTGCTGGACTGCATCACTGTTTTTCACATGCTGTACACATAAAGAGGTTGTGTTGATCAGAAAGTGGAAACTAGGGGAGCTTTCACACGTCTAGTTTGTTTATCTGGTCTAGACCAAGGGGAACAGCTGATGCATTGTTACAATCCTCTCAAGATTTAGTCTCATTCTCGCTACGTTCTCTCTGGTCCACACCAGCTGAAAATTATGACATGTGGGCCACTCATTGGTCACATACATGATCCCACGTGTTTCCTCCATTGCTTTTCGATATGTTAAAATGAATGCGCACACAGAATTAAACAACGCCTGAAGACTAGGACAACGCAGACTTCGCTGCTTGCTTTTGACCTTTGGCATGTTTTACTTTATCATTTGTATTAACCTCTTAAGCCTGAGAGTCCCCGGTACCGGGGACTTGCCCCCTTGTGCGTTACATTTTCACTCATAGCTCACTAACCCTGAGAATAACCCACACATATTAAATACTGTTGTGTTCAGCGGAAACTCCTCTAAAAACGTATCTAATTCAATTTCATATCCGTTAACCACAGCTCGAACGCCATGCAAATAAACAACAACATGTCCGGAGTATAATTCATGACCACGTTTTTGTTTATGTGCGATATGTATCCACAATATAAACGGAAACACCAAAACCATGGCATCAAATGAAAGCTAACAACCAGCTGAATCCAGCGATATGCAACTCATTTACATTGCATGAAGTATTTCAGAGCAGGGAGCGAAAGTTCCCCGAAAAAACGCCAGCAAAAACCAAGCAAGCATGTAAATCTTGTCTTACCTTTGCCGTTTTTTCAACAAAAAGTTATTTCCATAGCGATAAAAGTCTGTTTGTTGTTATGTCCGGTCGATAGCTTCGCGAAAACCATTTTGGTTTTTTTCTGTTGCCCGTGCTCCTCATTACGTCACCAAATATGGAATGACTCCCCGTGCGTAAGAGGTGGTCTCTCCACGCTGCGCGTCGTGTGATTCGTCGGCGATCCCGTCAGTCTCAAAATGGTTGACTCATTGGCTTCCTCAGAATCAGAGCTTTCCAGCGATATATAGAGCTCCCGGATTGGACAGATGGTCGGGGGGTAGGGACACGCAGAATCTCGAACGTCGAAAGCGTTTGTGAATGAAAGGTTCCCAAAAGCGCAGCAAGATGGGGTAAATGAGCTTCCACCCCCCTTTTACAGCGTTTTTTTTAGGAGTTTTTTTGCTGAAATCATGTCCCGTAAGCAAGAAAAGAAGACTATTAACGTAGCTGAAGCTTTGGACAAGATTTTTTCCATATTTCACTTATTGTGCCAAATTGTGCCAAACTGTGCCAACATGGATTACGCCTGAACTTTGTTCAATCAAAACCTTTACAGAATATTAGTTTCTTGTAGTATGGACACCAAACTTGCTACAGATGTCCTTGACATGTAGTGGTTACAATTGATTGTGTTTATTTGCTTCGTTATAAGTAAAATAAGGAGATATTGGAGGAAACATGTGTTTTTTTTTTAGGCGGAGTTCATTTTTTGGCCATTCCAACATCAATTACTCTTACCCAGTGTTCTTGACTGTCAAATTAACTCCTCCACACCACTCCCCAAGAACCTATCTTCATTTTGATACCAAGATTTGCAGTTTAGGCCTTGTAAAAGCTGAGAAATGCCTTAAAAAGTAAATGTATAGGATTTTCAGAAAATAGGCCTCAGGGCTTAAGAGGTTAATCGCTTCTGAAGCACGATGCAAATGATGCTCAGATTAAAAGCTGCTCTAAATTTGACCTCTGGCTACCATGACAACGCTGCCTATGTAAACAGACAAGCACCAACCCATAATGCCATGCGTACGGCGACTACGGTGGCTGTATTCGTTCAAAAAGCATGTGTTTATCGTCTTCATTTGTGTTTGGTCCAGAGTTCAATCATGTTCTCACCACATACAAACTGCTCTGAGACCACCTCATCGAGCAGGTTTAGGATTGCTTTTTTAGTCCACTTTTAGTTCGGTCTAGAGTGCGGTTGTTGCTTTCTTACCTGCCCAAACAGGCTGAACTGGAGAGGAAAACAAACTCTAATTTGAAAGAATTGAACTAAACAAGTCAGATGTGAAAGCACCCTGAGATGGACTTACGGTCTAGTGGAAGTGTATTACGAATAAAGAGACCTGAAAAACACCATTTAAAGCTGGTTTATACTTGGGTACTAATGGGTATACAACAGTAAAAATCTCAAATAAGAGTGACCACCAACAATCAGGAATGCATGATTATTTGGTATCATGGCACTGCGATCACACTAGATCGTTATAATGGAAGTCAACGGGGCACGAACAATAAATGAGGGAGAAAAAAATGACAAATCTACAGAAAAACTAAATTCCACCAATGCCAACGTTGTTACTAATGTTTGACATCCAGGCCACAATCATTCCTGGATTCAAGAAATTGCAGTTTTAATTAAGTGGCTGTTATCAGTCACGAATAACTCGTAAAGGGTAATGAATGTACACAATGCACAACGGTTGCATAAGGTTTAGATACTACACACACACACACACACACATTTATAATAAACAAAATAATTTACAATTATCTGTCTTGTCAATCAATCTCTGGGGTTTTACCTCACTGTTTGTTTGAGTTCTTTTTATGTAGAATGTTACCAAATGATGTGTTTGTTTGCGCATTCTGTTAAAGGTGTCGGGACCAAGATTGACCCAACACTGTGCCGAGCCGATCGAATGGTAGGCCAGGTTCTTGGTGCTGTGGGGGCTCTTCCTGAGATCTTCACAGAGCTTGAGATTTCCTACTTCCTTTTACGAAGACTGCTTGGTGTGCGCACTGAGGGTGACAAGAAAGCAGCGAAGGTTGTTTTCACTTTTAATGCACTTGATTGATTTACCGTATAGACTAGGGGTGTAACGGTACGCTAAAATTGTATTCGGTTCGGTACAGTGTCTTGGAGAGTTCGGTTCGGTTAATTCGGTTCGGTACAAAAAAATAAAAACTTACATAATCTTTATTTTGAAAAGCTGCCAATACACAATAGAATTCTTGCATAAAATAAATAAAAGTGACACATTTGGGTGATATTTTAAATAAATTGCACTCTTTATAAAGAAAAACACATTTTATTAAATAAAAAATGAAATACTGCAACTAGTTAGGACCTGAAAACTTTTAACACTAGCAACAGCTTCAGCTTGTATATCAACAAAACTAACTATTCAAGTTTTAGGCTAAAAGATTAACCTATCCACATTTTCTGTAGAGAGCATAGATCTGGTTGCAGTGACAATATCTCCAGCAGTAGAAAATGTTAGATGTGTTGCCTGCCCGATCTCCGTGGAACAATGTCGGCATACAACTTTAAATTTATCCACTCGTCTATCCCCGTTATGTATTTTAACAGAGAAGCCAAAGGCGATTTTCCGCACGGACGCTATTGAGTGTCGCACAGTACAGCTGCACGTCCCTCAATAGCGTCCGTGCGGAAACTCGCCTAGGAACATGGTTCCGCTGCGCTTAATATCGCGCTAATAATACATTTATATTATTTAATACAAATACCGAATACCGAAACGGTACGCAAGTGTCCCGAACCGAACAGGCCGTACCGAAACGGTTCAATACATACCGTGAACCGTTACACCCCTAGTATAGACACTTCTTTACATGGAAACGGGGCATTTTACTGTATGCTTTGAGAAAATGGTACATTTCCTAGTCATCTTTAGAGCAATGTTGTTTTTGTTGACAGTTACAATAATGAAAACAATGATTTAACAAACCTTTTTCTCGTGACGATAAACAAGATGCTGACGATCTAAAAATAAGACGCGCAAGAGTTTTAGCTAACGAAAATGTTAATGAGTGGCGGTTACATGTTCAAAATTTCATGATTCGGACGCGCTGCACACACGAGGCACACATTTTCATTCATTTTTTGAGATCACGACAGTAGCGTCAACAAAAGGGCTTCGGTGGTGGGGAAACGACTAAGTGATATCTGCTGCTAACACACCCAAGGAACTATGGTAATAATACACACACAGCTAATAGACCATAGACTGCAACGGACGTTTGCTAATAAAGTTAGCAGTCTATTTTGCTCTGGAATTACGTGCAAAACTTTAAGCTAGCTATAAATTAGTCTCGCTAATTCTCAAATTAAATCGTCTTTATACAATGTAAACAAAGACCTTAAACAAAAACTTTCACTTATTCTTTAACTAAGAATATCAGGGTGGTGAATATATTTGTGAACACTTTCTTTTTAAATTAACTTATTAAAAGACCGGTTTTTATCAACTAAATAATCAACAAAAACCCTTTTATTTGTTGACGCAAACTAAAACTATTACATTTAAAATGTGACTAAAACTAAAATCATTTTCATCAAAAAGACTGAGACTCAGATGGCTGCCAAAAACACCACCACTTTAGAAAGGAAAGGGTAGAGCAGTTTTACTGTGCGGTCATTCACTCTAGCCTGGATTCTGCCAAGTTCAGCAGTAACTGATGGTGAAAGCTCACGCCTTCACTAACAGACAAGGCGTTTGCTCTAGTCTGCGGCTGTTGTATGGTTCTCACACAATAGTGTTACAGTCAGATCAAAACAATGGTGATGGAGCTTAGCTTGTGGGAGAAGTACAAATGTTTAGTTTGCTTTAACCTCAAATCTCTGGCAAAAACAAATGGAACACATCATTCTTGCAATACACAGGAATGCTCGTAATTTCTCAAGTCACTTTTATTATTTTGGGAATTTATCAAAAACACACTAAAAGGAAATTGATCAATGGTAAAACTGCTTTGTTCAAAGTGACTAGTTGTGGAGTCTGCCTTTTAAAACGATCAGGTGTTTCTGATCCACACCAAACACGAAAGAAGAGAAAGACAACAAAGTCATCCTCACATCATCAAAATGGCCAGATCCTAAAAACCTATTCGATGTGGCAATGCGTAATTCCTTTTTCGTTTGCAACACTTGTTTGCTCAGATGTGTGAGCTCCTCTTGGCGCCCATGGTTTCCTGATCAAGGCACGTTGTTGCGCACAACATCGTATTGAACATTTGGATTGGTGTGTAGAGGCCTTTAATCAGCATACTCAACCTCCGGAGCACTTCAGCAAACTGGGTGTTGTCCAATGCAAGAAATGCTCCTTGTTCGTGAGTTTTAATAATGTTTTAGTGATTGATTCTTTTTATACTTAAGTTTTACTTTCAACAGATGTTTTTGGGAAGAAAGCTGATTTAATATTGATCACAGCATGTGATTGCTTGTCGTTTCTGAGTTGTCTGCAAAAGGCGATTCACACGCTACCTGTGCTCTCTTTAACTGTGCATTATAGAGGTTAAACTCAATTTTATCATGAAGGAATAAAACCTGCTACCAAACAAAACTGCAGTTGGCAACAGACTTTTTTAGCATTGGAAGTCTACGCGACGGACTCTTTAGACTAGGGGTGTAACGGTACGCTAAAATCATATTCGGTTCGGTACAGTGTCTTGGAGAGCTTGGTTCGGTTCATTCGGTTCGGTACAAAACAATAAGAACTTACATAATCTTTATTTTGAAAAGCTGCCAATACACAATAGAATTCTTGCATAAAATAAATAAAAGTGACACATTTGGGTGATATTTTAAATAAATTGCACTCTTTATAAAGAAAAACACATTTTTTAAATAAAAAATGAAATACTGCAACTAGTTAGGATAGATTACCTATCCACATTTTCTGAAGAGAGCATAGATCTGGTTGCAGTGACAATATCTCCAGCAGTAGAAAATGTTAGATGTGTTGCCTGCCCGATCTCCGTGGAACAATGTCGGCATACAACTTTAAATTTATCCACTCGTCTATCCCCGTTATGTATTTTAACAGAGAAGACAAAGTGTTCCCAAACAGGAGACCGTAGTGAGGTGGGAGGGTCTTCAAGCTCTGGCTTCTCTTTCGCTTTTGGTATGATTCCATTTTCCTACTCGCGCTCGTGCTCGTCACTCAATAGCGTCCGTGCGGAAACTCGCCTTGGAACATTGTTCCGCTGCGCTTAATATCGCGCTAATAATAAATTAATTATTATAGAAATACAGAATACCGAAACGGTACGCAAGTGTACCGAACTGAACAGGCCGTACCGAAACGGTTCAATACATACCGTGAACCGTTACACCCCTACTTAAGACCTCTACTCGCTAATTCAAATTGCAATTCGCACGAATCTTCGACTGGCAGGGTGCTCTTCCTCTGGGTCGGGGAAGTAATGATGCAATGATGCTCTTTGACTGAAGATGGCATTTACAATGCACAGGAAACTGAAGAAAAATAAATCGATCCGCTGTAAGGATCTAGAGGAAAAATTATACATTTCAGTAGCTTCAAAAGGAAAGACAGCAGTTGTTGCTTAAGATTCAGATTATACGTTTACAGAAAAACGTAATGGACATTGAATGTGTGTACATTCAGTACTACTAAATTAATGAATGGCACGTGAGTAGTCAGTATGTCTACAGTCAGTAAATGCACCACAATAAGTTTGTTGTTCTTGGTTTCATAATCAGTTCTTGTCTTAATATTTTACATTTGGCCTGCAGGTTCAAAAGCTGTCAAAAAATGAGGTTTTGATGGTGAACATTGGCTCACTCTCAACTGGAGGACGTGTGAGTGCAGTCAAAGCTGATCTGGCAAAGATCGTGCTTACCAACCCGGTGTGCACAGAAGTTGGGGAGAAAATCGCCCTGAGCCGCAGAGTTGAGAAACATTGGCGGTGAGTAAAGTGAATTTAACAAACATCACAACATTACGTGTGATTCTGACTTGCACCATTGCGCACAGGTATTCCAGGTTTAGTTCTTTACCAACTTGTATATTTTGATTGCCATTGAAATGTGTTGCTTGTTTCTTTTGTGCAGTTTGATCGGATGGGGGCAGATCAGAAGAGGGGTGACCATCACACCTACAGTGGATGATGATTGAGAAGTGACCAGATTCCGTCTGGTGCGCGCTGTCTCTACTGGACATGATTATGAAACCATTTTCACACACTCATGCACAGGGCAGTGCATTTCCCACCCATCAGTGCGAAGGGAAGGCAAAATGGAACACTCTGGCGCTGCATTTAAGATCGCCGTCTGCTGTGGATGGATTGGTGTCATTTACAGGAGAAATGCAATGAAAACATGATTTCTTGGCTTGATAAAGAAACTTGGTCTGATTTCTTGGCTTGATCTGAAACCTCCTTCAGTGATGACAAATAAAAATTGGGATCACACCAATCATTGTGTTGTGGTTCATTTTTTACAAGCAAAGATTTATTGAGAGGAAGTTGTATAATGGTATACTTGGAGCAGCCAATTGCTCTGGTGCTTTATCTTAAAACATGGCAGTGTTTCGTTAGTGTCCTAATGTATTTAAATGTGTGGGACCAGAGATTTCCAGGTCCAAGTTAAGTTGCAAAATTTTAATTTCAAGTTACTTCATTTACAAAAAAAAAAAAACAACAAACCAATAACAGCTTTCCTGCAGCTCGTCTGAGAATGCGTAACACACTAAAAACCCAAATATAATTAATCTAGCATTAAATCTAAAAAAAAAAAGACAAAAAACGGAATTGAATGAAGATGTAAATGGACTCAAACAAAACAAACATTCAAACTGCAGAAAACTTTCCGGTAACTTTGAACACAGATTTGATTGCTTGAGAAAAAAGTTGTTCGCCTCACTCAAATGAAGTGACCGCAGGGACAGCCAATCACAGGTCAACAATACTGGCAGCAACTAATAGATTAACTAAGATCTTAAAGAACCTGTAGTTTTATTGGCTGTTTGCGAGTGGTCTCTCTCTTATAAACAGAAGTATGTGCAATGGAACTCGCTCAGAGTGAAAATTACATTACATTGACGTTTTTTTTCCCAAAGAGACTTGCATTTTTAAATGTGAATTATCGTTCAAGTCTTTCCGAGTCAAAGGAGAAAAGTCATGAGTCATTAGGATTCAAGTCCAAGTCGATTCTCAAGTCACCAAATTAATGATTCTAGTCCACACCTCTGGGAGTTTATGTCTCTATTATAATGGCATAATTTATCTGAAAATGAATGAAAACTTCATAATGGCAAATATTAATTCTTACATCAAATATTCTCAATAATAAGTTGAAATAGTCTCAATATAAGATATTCTACGAAGAAATTTCCGTTGTCATTTGAAGAGTGAATATTCTAAAAGCATTACTAAAAATAAACGTGTCCTTGTTTAAATATCTAAAGTTACCCGTGTTCTGACAACGGTAAATACACAAACGAGCGAATTTAATGTCATACCCAAACTGTTTTATTAGTGCATCTTGATTTTTTTTTTTTTTAAATCTGAACAGCACCAAACGCATTTCGGTCATTCGATAAAATGTACCCAAAATGATCCCTCACCCGGTTAAACCCTTGATTCGAAACCTATTCGTCTTGTTTCGTAAACACCAGTTGCTCTTAAAATCCCCAACGTTCTCAGAACAAACATTTCACAGGCCTGCCCAAAGAGCCGCAATGCGGCCACTGGTATGAGACTCCTTCCGCATTTTCCTGCGGCTCCGAGGCTGTGACGTGAGACTCTGAAGGCGGCGTAAGCACCGGCGGAGCTGGAGGCTGCAGCGGCTCGCGGCGCATCAGAGTCGGCCCCTCCCATCGGCGCTACGCGGCGGCCCGCCCTGCTCACACAAGAGCCCCGGCTGCGTTCTGCCCGAGTCTGGGGGCGGGAGTGGAATACTCGCACGGCCTTGGAAACCAAACAAAACAATTAAACCAGGTAGGCCTAAATCTGAAGACAAAAAATACAAACTGAATCCGATGGGTTTGGGGCAGAAGTTGAATCTCTGTTTGCGCGTTTGGAGAATTAAGCCGCTGCGGTGGCGCGTAGGCCTTTTGTTAGCACCAAGCTGAGGCCTCCAAAGGCCTAACGTTAACTAGGCCTGAGAGACGAGGCTCTCGTGTGCGTATATGGTTATTTTTTTGTAACAACTACACTCTTGTTTTTCCTTGTAGATACATTATGAACTGTACACATATGTACCGCACATTAATATAATATGACTTGATTAAATCATATATTTAAACATTAAAGAATTTATTTTCATTTATTCAAAATGGCGACGGCCGAGAAAAGGGGAGTGTCTTCTTGTTTAGAATAATAGGGAGGGCTCTTCGTGGAGCCTTCAGGAGGACACGCCCCTTGTAGAGAGCAACGTAAACAGCTTTTAAAATGTACATCAAAATGAAAGGCAGATTTAAAAATGAGTTGACGACATTACATTCTGGCTCAACAATGTTTTCCGAACATATAACGATATGATGGTCATGCATTTGTCTTGGTTGTTTGTAAAGTAATGGTTTGTAATGGTATTGATAATTAGGAACGTGTATCTAATGGTTTAAGATACAGTGACGGCAGGATATGTTTAACATGTTTATAAATGCGTAAATAAGTGTCTAAATTAAAATCACATTATTAGTAGACAAGGTTATTTGTATAGGACATTTTATAAACAAGTATTTCGAGGTGCTTTACAGAGAGCTAAGAGAGTGAAAAAATGACAAACTGAACACACATGCTCAGAGACCGCTGGGCATTCAGTTAAAATGCGATTCAAAATACACCTTATTAATTAGTAAGAAATATGCAAATAAAGGTGTGTTTTTAATACAAACACATGCACAATAAACTTGGTGCTGATCCTCAGTCAGTAAAAGCACATTTAAATATGTGTGTTGTAAGTTTTGATTTATTTGTGGCAAAAGTGTAAGCGCCTAATCTCTACTGGAAGCTGGTTCATTCAGTGGGCAGCATGGTAACCGAAAGAGGTTTCTCCTTGTTTGGGGTGAATCGTTCTAATTGGTTTAATCCGAGGGTTCTGAGATTAGATATATTAAGTATTTTGGTGCTGAATTTTTTTGTGATTTGTGTACGAACCAAACTTTAAAATACAATCTCACAGTCGCTGGCAGCCAGTAACTTAGAACTGGTGTGATGTGCCCCAACTTTCTAGTGCTGGTTAGGTTCCTGGCAACTGTGTTCTGTTATGAGCTGAAGCTGTCTAATGGTGTTTTGGGGAAGACCAGTAAGAAGACCATAACGGTAGTCCCGGCTGCTGGTGATGAAAGCATGAATTGTTTCTCTTGCCTGGGAACAAAGCATCTAATCCTTGCAATGTAACATCCTGCTTCTTGCGTAGGATCTTTTCCCCCGAAATAATTCTAAAACCAACTGTTCCTTGTGGCCTTATGTTATGCAGATGACCAGTGGAAACAATGGATGAAGGTGTAACAGGTCTCTCTCTCCATTCCCATGAGCCTAAGATCATTTTCCATGGGGCAGGTAAAGGAACCATCATTCTTTATCTTTTCATGTGTACTGAGATAAACTCTGGGTTACTATGCGTATAGGAACAGATGGGGAAGATGAGGAAGTGGTGGTGGAGCTGCAGGAGTCCGTTCTAGTGTCTGATGTGGAGGGTGAGAAGATAGCACTGCACAGTCTGGCTCACGAGGAGTTGGTCATCCAGGAGGCAATAGAGGATGTGGTGGCGGAGTATGTGGCGTGTGCTGAAGATGAGGAGGAAGAGGAAGGGCTGAGCACCATGGCTGTGGAGACGTGTGTGATGTCACCTGGTGATGTGGCTCTGGAGGATGAAGGGCTACAGGTGGATGTGGTGACTGACTCTCAGGTAGAGGAGGATCCGGACGCCTGTCGAGACTACCTCATGATTTCATGTAAGTGGGCACAGTATACGAAGCATACCTGCTACTCAATAATACCTGTTGTTGATTAGCTGCGATGAAAGTTACAATTTAAAGAATACAGCTGCAACCAGCGTTCACTACAACCAATCATTATTTAGGAGATCTATTTAAGCAACTGAACAATACAGGCAAACTAAAGCATATCATAAAGTGTCATCACCCCCAGGTGGCGCTATGAAATGTGTCTGACTATTTTTTCTGTTATTATTTTGGCCAATGTTATAGTCACATGTCAAAACTGGTCAAAAAGTTTTCAATGTAAGATTTAGGATTTCTTGTGACCACCAGGCGGTGCTATAACTGAGAACTAGATTGTTAACGTAGTTGGTAAATTTGGGGTAGTCAGACATTTTATGGAAAGTGAGACATTTAATTTTAGCGAAGTATAGAATTTTGACAGTCGCTGTGTGCACGTCAAAAAGGTTCGCAATTTAACATCTGTTATGGTACTAATAATACCTTCTCTATTGATAATAAAACACAGCAACGACGGCTATTTATTATAAAGATATTAAATACAATCAATGCATCGTTTTTATCTTACGCACACGCTGTTTGCGATCCTATGAGAGTGGAAGAAGAAGAAGGCTGGCCTTAGCGTGTGACCTACATTTATGCCCTCCTCCATCGGCGGAACTGACGCATGAGGTCATGTGCTAAGGTTTTCTCATCTTCCCTCCCAACAATAAACCCATTTTGTATTAACTCTAGCTAATAAAACATTAAAATGTACTAAGTATATAAGTCCAAATGAAATGACAATATAAGAAGAAGAAGAATAATAATAAGTAGATTTAAAAACTAAAGGCAGTATGACACTATTAATGAGACACTTTTGTTTAATACTTTTAAAATCCATTACACATCTCATATGCCTTTAAAGAAAATGCTACAAAAAAATTTAAATACCAAAACTGACTTCCTGTCAGCTTCGGAAACACGTTTCAATCGAACATTTTTTACGTAGGTGTTTGAAAATTATAATGGGACAATTCATGCTGCCACTAGGTGGCGCTATAACAAGGAAAAAAGGAAGGAAGGTCAAGATTTAGACATGGACTTAACATACATGGCAAGTTTTATCCCGATCAGACATTGCTTGTCTCAGTTATAATAACTTGCTTTTAATAAATTTCCAAATTTAGATGCCCATCGTACTCTCATTAATTAATTTTCCGACCCACTTATTCCCTTTTTGGGGTCACGGGGGTTTGCCGGTGCCTATCTCCAGTAGAGTTGTTCCGATTCCGATACCAGTATCGAAAATGCTCCCGATACCTCAAAAAAATCTGGTATCGGCGAGTATTTGAGTCCACGTACCGATCCGATACCATTTTCATAAACATAATCTAGTTATGCCCGCTAGCTTTGCTTATCGCTGCTAAGAGGAAATCAATTCTTCTTCGCTGGCGCTGCTCAGAATGTAAACACAGGAAGTTGTGTCGTGTTGCCACAAGCAACCAATGAGAAGGACAAGCAGCGCCAGACGCTACAGACATTTGAAGCTTCATTCAAACAAAGAGAAAAGTTTACACAAGACAGTCAACGAGCAATAAAGATAACTGACAGGATTATCGAGTTTATTGTACTGGATGACCAGCCACTGTCAGTGGTCGAAAACGTGGGCTTTCACCGCTTAATTAACATTTGGAGCCCCGGTACAGTTTGGCTGGTCGCAAGTATATCTCCGAAACAGCGCTCCCTAAGCTGTATGAGACAGTGCGTGAACACATTTCATGTGAACTAAAGGACCTGCGAACTATCAGCTTCACTACTCACATCTGGAGCTGCGACTCTGTCTTTACTGAGTTTAACAGCACGCTGGGTGAACACAGTGACGCCTTTTTACTCTTGAAAGTGCAGTGCTGCAGGCTAAAGAGTTTCGCGGCTCACACGCGTCCATAGCTGAATCAATCGAGGGTAAGCTTGTGAAATGGAATATTTCCTAATCCCGTGTTCATGTCCATCGCAGGGCAACATTCAGATTCACTCACACATTAACCTGTCGCATGTTTTTGAGACTCTGGGGTAAACCGGAGTACTCAAAGAAAACTCCGGCCAGATTCCAATCACTATTTACTGAAAAAAAGGAACAAACCCTGTACTAAATTTACATTTGGTGCATTTTTTGTTGGTTTCCTTTATTCAATCATGGAAGCAGCTGAAATATTTTTTAAGTTG
Organism: Danionella cerebrum; assembly: GCA_007224835.1. Taxonomy (NCBI): domain Eukaryota; kingdom Metazoa; phylum Chordata; class Actinopteri; order Cypriniformes; family Danionidae; genus Danionella; species Danionella cerebrum. The sequence goes on along the minus strand of SRMA01003513.1, from coordinate 24,492 downwards.
GCATTTTGTGATTTAATTTTCTTTGGAAAAAGTGTCAGATTCTGGCCTTTTGTTTAATGGATGAAATTAACATTGTCCTGGTTTTCTTTTAGTGGATGAGGCGGGGAAGGTGGTATCTGATGAAGAGGCTAAAGTCACTATTGAGGGTACATTAGGAGACCCTGAGGATGTAGAAAAGGATGATGATGGCCATGAGGTCATCAAGGTGTACTTCATTAAGGCCCATCCAGGCGAGGATGACTTGGGTAGGTTTTAGGGATGCAACGGTACAAAACGGTTTTTAGCCACGGTTTTCGGTTTGGCTCTGACGGCTTAGCAAATTGTATTTTTGTTTTAATCATTCTTTATATGGATTGCATGAACGGATAAATAATGGGCGTTCATAGAATTCACTCTATTTCGCAAAATCAAACATCAAGACTCATTTACAAAAAAACCATTTAAATTTAAATAAACAATCGTTGCAAAGTTCTTCAACACCAGGCGGATTAGCGCAGGAAGAGAGGTATTTAAACTGGGACGGCGCAGAAGAGCGCTTGTGTTTCATATGTTGCCTTTTACAAAATAACATCTGATAAAACATCGCTGGCACTCGGAGACATTTTTGGTTACTGTTGTTTTTCCATCTTTGTCATATTTTTCTGAAAAGCCAGCAAAAAAAGTGACGCCTTCTTCTCAGCGCTGATAGTTCCTTTCCTGGCTCAGTGAAACAAGCGAAGTCCCGCCTTCCTCTAACTTTAGCGCTCACTGATTGGATATGTACACAAAGGAGCAGGTTATTGATTGGATATTTGCTCGCGGACGTGCGTTTCATTCCCTGACGTCTGCTTTTTCACACGTGAAACTAAAAATAATCCATACAGGAGTTATTCAAATGAGAAACAGAATCACGCGGTTCACAAGGGAGTACTGAACCGAGGAGGGTGTAACAAACAGTTTGGTTTAAAACCGAGTATTGTGGCATCCCGAGTAGGTTCACGAAGTTTTAACTGGGTTACTGTTTCTAAAATGTAGTGAGAAACACTAAACATAAAATGTGTTCTTGCTCTTCTTTCAGGAGGCAGCGTTGACATAGGAGATGCTGAACTTGATGTTGATGAAAGCGTGGAGCTGGTGGATTCCTCTGGGCTTCCCATCAGAGAGAAGATGGTCTACATGTCAATGGATGAAGCAAATCAAAGCCAGGACGACATCAGTATGTTTATAATTACAAAATAAGTTGTATATAACAGCTGCGTGTGAGAGATCTCAAAGCCACGACGGTTCCATCCTTTATCAGGAAGTCCACCTATTTTATGTGCATTTAGGAATTTTGCTTAAAAAAAACCCTGAATGAAAACAACAAGATGTGCACAATTGAGTAGGAAAACATTTTACCCGATAAGAAAAAATGAGCAAAAACTATGACGGAAACACACTCACGGAATAAATCCCAATGCAATGCGAAGCTTTTTCTTTTGGAGATGGGCCGTGATGGGGATCTGTTTTGGTCGTTCTAAAAGTTTGTCATCAAAGTGGTTCGGGATTCTCAGCTCCCAGAACTGTCTTCCCAAAGAGCAATCTCTCGCCTCCAAAAGCAAGATGACATGACTGCGCATATTGCTACATGTTCAAGTCGTTATTATATATGAAAGAAGATCTTATACCTTAACGCAGCAACTTGCATTTTTCTTGTGATATTTGTCACCAGATTATCAGGAAGTGACCATTTTTGTTCTATTTGACTCGTTGGAAGGAAATGGTGCTTTATTCGCAATTATTTCACGCAATACTCCGGTTTTGTGCGTTATGTTAATTTGCATCTTTCAATGGAAATATGTCTAATAGCAGTGCTCCATGGTGGCCTCATAATAGCCCAATGGCAGAAGGAGGTGTCACGTCGTCCATGTTTTTTTACAGTCTACTGTGTGAAAGGTTATCTTTTCTTAACCCCTGTGGGGTTTTTTTCCCTTCTTCTTCAAACAGACGTGGCTAAAATCACAGATGAGGTCTACATGGAAGTCGTAGTTGGGAGTGAAGACCCTGCAAAGGCCCAAAGGCTGCTTGAAAATGCATCGCTCAGCAAAGATTTCATGCCTGTGGCTTGGGCAGCTGCTTACGGTACTTATCTAAGGCTGACAAATGCATTTTCCTCCAGTTCCTTCACCTGTAAAGTGTTAGTGATTGATTTATGAAAGGTGTAGACCTTTCTAACGTGTACATGTCATCAGGTGGTGATGAGACTGAAGGCTGCGAGAACCGCAATGGAGCAGCCAGCGCCCTGCTGCACGTTGATGACTCTGAGCTGATTGAAAGAATCAAGCGGCAGCGAAGCAGGAACAAAAAACGCTCTGAACTTCGTCACATCCAGACAGGTACGTCTTCTGCCTTATTAGCGATGTCTAGGTTAGCTTGGCAGCAATTTGTACCATTCAGAAACAAAGGGAAAGACTTTGTTGTAGATTCGTTCAATGTTCCAGTTGGAAAATGTATTCTTTACGTAATGGAATGTGATCAGAACATAAAATAAAAGGTTGATCAGTGGAAATTAAATCAGTATCTCATGAATGTCTGGATTTAGAAAAATACTCTTGGTAAAAGTGGGAATGTCAGTACCATCAGGGCAGTCTGTGAAGAGGTCAGATCTCGTGAAGAGTCAGCATACTCGTGATGAAGTGCAGAGTGAGCGCTGCTAGAAAGTTAATTTTGTAATTACCACGTATTTTGGGGCAGCTGCCATTTTTGATGTTATTGCCACGGAAAGGTTTTCTCCATACTGCTAAAATTTACATTTCCACCACATACCGGAACCTTTCAGAGTAGGTTGAAAGGTTCCGGTATGTGGTGTGTTTTTTGAGATCGGAACCTTTTTACGTTGCACGCGTGTCCGTTATGTCCGCATGGCGTTGACGTTCCGTCTGCGGATCAATTGGAGTACACATCTATTATATTTGCCATACTTATATCAGTGAATGGATATCATTTAAACACTGAAAAAAATCTGTATTTTGGTAAAATCAACATGTTCTAACTTTGAAAAAAAGCTAACTTTGCATTCCCTCACGGTGTCTTTAACAGATAATTACGCACCAATCAGATCTTCAGCACCAATAACCTCAGCAACTTGATTCCAAACACTTTCCTCGACACACAGCTCTTTATACACATGTTTTGAGGATCATAAATAACCGCTTGGTTCTCGGTGATTGCAGATAACGGTACAGTTGTGCACCAATGCTATTCTTACCCAAGATTATCCACAGTGTCTGGTTTCACTATCACTGACTACCACTCTCCTGCTATTGAACTTACTTATGCTAAGGACTGGAACTCTATTGGACAGCGTCACCATACATTTAATAGTGTACTGTCAATGTACAGGTTAAAAGAAATGGTAAAAGTAAAGAAATACTGTGCTCTAGTCTTTCATGTGGTTGACTTCTATAACATGAACGTGTTCCTTGTGATTGAAACTGTGGTCCTAAATATTAAAATATGTTTAGAGAAAAGAATTATTGTACTTGAACCTTTTTTTAAATGACCAATACCTGTTATGAATCTTATGTAAAATAATTGTAACTTTGTTTACTTTGTTATAGCAGAATTAATTGTCGACGTAGAGTAATTGCAAACAAAAACCAAACTATGCAATTCAGGATTAGTTGTTTGTACCCCATTCTATAAAAATATAGTCCTTCTGGTTTATACATCTATTTCTACCTCAAAACTTTTCATAATTTTAAAATATAACGAATCCCGCTGCTAAATATAATTGTCAGCATGATTTTGTCCAAAATTTGTAATGTGAATTTAATAAAAGTATGATTCTTTTGCTTCTTATTTTCATATATTTTGTCATTTAAGTATTAAAATGTCAAAATAAAGACATATATAAAATTTATATGTGGCTTTAGCATTTTTAAAGTTTATTTTTATACATAAATTATAGCCCGATTTAATGTAGTTATAAGTAAAACATCCAATTAAAGATGCGTTTGGTTTTTATCCGATTAATCAAAAAGTAATCCCCCAATGATCAAAATTATTGTTAGTTGCAGCTCATTCAAACAAGCTGTTGACGACAGAGTCTAACGTAAAATTACGTAACGTCAGTGGCTCGTTCTGCCAAGTGAAGGTGTTGTGCTGGAGTTGGGTGTAAAGACAAACAAACTAAATTTTGTCATCGTTTACTCCCGAAAACTTCCCCAGGATGGTACAGGGAGGGATCAGCAGTATCTCAGCATCGTTTGAAGGGTCACATGTCAGAACAAGTCACTTTTTATCTGTGGAAATAGATGTTCAGAATTGTAACTTTATTATGATGTGGAATTTTGGGAGAATACTCCAATGTTGACATGGAATACCAGAACACAATGTAATAAATGATTTGCTTCCAACCTTAGCAATCATCATTGGGCCCTACGGTCAGCCTCTAACGGTGTACCCCTGCATGCTGTGCGGCAAGAAATTCAAGTCACGTGGCTTCCTCAAGCGCCACGCCAAGAATCACCATCAAGATGCCATTCATCGGAAAAAATACCAGTGCACAGACTGCGACTTCACCACTAACAAAAAAGTCAGCCTCCACAACCACATGGAGATCCACACCCTCAACAATAAAGCTCTCCTTGAGTGCGAGGAGTGTGGGAAAGAGTTCCACCAGGAGGCGGCGCTCTTCTCCCACCGACTGCAGCAACACCACCAGGACAACGTTCTTCAGATCTCTCCACCAGCCACCAAAATGCACAAGTGCAAGTTCTGCGAATACGAGACGGCAGAGCAAGGCCTTCTCAACCGGCACCTGCTCGCTGTTCACAGCAAGAACTTCCCTCATATCTGCGTCGAATGCGGAAAGGGCTTCCGGCATCCTTCCGAACTCAAGAAACACATGAGGACGCACACCGGCGAGAAGCCGTACTCGTGTCTCTACTGCGACTACAAATCCGCCGATTCCTCCAACTTAAAGACTCACGTGAAGACCAAGCACAGCAAAGAGATGCCCTTCAAGTGTGACCGCTGCTTCCAGACCTTCGCTGAACCTGAGGACCTTCTGCAACACGGACTGACGCATGAGGAAGCCAAAACGCACCAGTGCGTCCACTGTGATCACAAAAGCTCGAATTCTAGTGACCTGAAGCGGCACGTGATTTCCGTTCACACCAAAGACTATCCGCACAAATGTGAAATTTGTGGAAAAGGCTTCCATCGGCCGTCTGAGCTGAAAAAGCACTCGGCTGCACACAAGGCTAAGAAGCTGCATCAGTGCAGGCATTGCAATTTTAAAATTGCAGATCCATTTGTTCTCAGTCGGCATATCTTATCGGTGCACACCAAGGAGCAACAGGCATTTCCTGAAAAAAAGGGTCTCAAGAAGGCCTTCATTCTGGGTGCACATGGAAGTAAGAAAATTTTGGGCGCAACAAGTTTGTCCAAAGGTCATCGTGAACGGCGGGTGTATCAATGCCAGTACTGCGACTACAGCACGGGGGATGCATCGGGATTCAAAAGGCACGTCATCTCCATTCACACCAAAGACTATCCTCATCGCTGTGACTTCTGCTCAAAAGGCTTCCGGAGACCATCAGAGAAGAATCAACACATAATGAGGCATCACAAAGACCTCATGTCAGCCATGTGACCCACGCCTGCTGCCATCAAGAACATAGCTCCACCTTTATCAGGCGGTGGTCTCGACGTTTTATTCCCCTTAGGAATAGACAAGCAGTGTGAGAGAAACCGTGTGTTGTGGTGTGATGTCTGATATCACTTACATCTTTTATTGCTCGAAATGGTATTTTGAAGATGCATCTCTGAATGTGAATGTGTGCTTACAAGAAGAGGCTGCAAGATAAAGTTAAACTCCTAATGCTTTATTGACTGGATTGCGAGGTTCTGATTAAAAGAAAAAGCGAAAGGTTTCATAGCAAGAACTCACTTCATGACTTGGCTGCTAATAAATATTTTTAATTTGAGAGAAAACTGACTTTTTGCGAGTCATTAGTCTTCATTGATTTTTGGTTTTCTAACCAAAATATGTTACCAACTTTGGCACATGGATAATGAACTTGACATGAATGTATCGTAGGACTTTTTTTTTTGGTATTTACAAGTCAGGCTGTGGAGTCAATAAATCAGGCGAACTTCAGATTTTGTTTTAACATAGACCCTTGTGTGTTTGTGCATTACTTGAATGTGACTTTTGGTCTGTTGGTTGTCAAAGGCACCCTCAAGTGATTATCACCGTTATTATAATACATTTAGGGTAAATTTATTTTTACACAAACACTGAAAGTGTATGATTTGGAAAAAAAATATATTCTAAGATGTTACGTTATGTGTATATGAAATATTTGTAAATACAGAAGTAATAAAAAGTATTTTGTGTCCCGACTGGGTTTGTCATTATTCAGAATAAAGGGGGAAAATATGCCCCCGCAGCATGAAACTGCCACCACCCTGCATCACAGTAGGATTGGTAGGTGATGAGCAGTGCCTAAAAACATGATTTAAAAATGTGCATAAACTACGATGGACACGCATTTACAGAATAAATCACAATGCCAATGTATTTTTCTGTTGGAAACATGACTGAAATAATGGACTAACCAACAGACATATTGGTGCATATTCTGTTATCCCTATGTCTTCTAAGACACAAGGTATTCTGTATGGAAAAAACGACTTAACACATTCATTTTCATATTCCCTTTCGGGGTCACGGGGGTCTGCCGGTGCCTATCTGCAGCACACATTGGGCAAGAGGCGGGGGTACATCCTGGACAGTTCACCAGTCCATCACAGGGCAACATTCACACCTAAGGGGAATTTAGATTATTCAATTAACCTAACTGCGTGTTTTTGGGGATTGTGGGGGGAAACTGGAGGAAAGCACAGGGAGAACATGCAAACTCCTTTAAGGAAGGTGAAGCCTTGAACCGACAACCTTCTACCTGGAAGGCCAAACTTCCATTTTTCTTTTGTTATTTGGTGCCAGTTTTTTTTTTTATTTCAAAATACAAACAGAAGGTAAGAGAGGGAAGAAACCAACGAACAAAAAACAATTGATGTAAAACAAAGGTGACCTTCAATGACAGTTGCAAGTAAATTCTAAGATAAATTTTGTTTGTGTTATGCGTTGAAATTATGTCTAACTTGAAGATAACTTGTCTAATCTGAAAAGATTTCTCGCTGCTTGGCAACACTGGGATACCATATTATTATAAACACCCAACAAAGGTCCAAGTTATTTGAATTTTAACGAAATTGGCAGAGGGTTTTGTGCAAACTCAGTGTTGTAATGTAACGAAGTAATAATACATAATCATGTGAATGAAGTATTGATGTTTTTTTTTTACTTTTTGTGTAGAAAATGTGAATTTTTGCTCTGTTCGTTACTTTCATAGGAGAAAATAATGAGAAAACACTGCCCAAAATAACGTGAGATCTTTGACGAATCATCGACTCCCTTCTTTGCCTCCGTTAACGTGCATCTCATTTTGACAAATCAGCACGCTCGTTTTTGGTTCCCTTACTTTGCGCATGCCCAAACCAGTTCAAATTCGCCGTGAATTTCTTCAATCGAACGCGAAATGTCTAGAAACAATGAAGTGCATGCACGCCACACTTTATTTTATGTATGTTGTTGACGGTGGCGTGCCAGTTGTGTGTCCCCCATGGCTGCCGAGGTTTTGGCGTTATAAAACTCGCCATTGAACCTTGAAAATACACACTGAGGAAAGTTATTTTACTCTACCAATAACATAACATCACAAAGTGTAATGGTTGTTTATTTTTGTGTATTTAAAGCAAATGCTTTCCCCTTAAGAATCTATATGTTTCAATGTATATTTAGCTGGATTATTGCCTTTACTATACATGCAAATGTCAGAAGTATGTTGGTCGAATTGGAAGGAAGAATATTTATTTAAATTCAAAGGCTGAATTTATTGCTGGTTAATAGAATACTGTACTTTTTCTTCATACTTCTATACCTACGCACATTTTTATACATAAAACATATTTGATACTTAAGTCCAAAAATGACTAGATACTTCTACTTGAGGAGAGTTTCTAGCAAGTTCTTTAGCTTTTACTCAAGTCATTTTCCAGTAGAGTTACTATACTTTTACTTAAGTACCACTTCATACAACACTGGGCAAACTTGAAAGAATGCCTACTCATACGTCAATATTGGCCAATTCTGGCCACACAACTAGCTTTTGGAAGGCACAAGTACCGCAATGAGTCAGTAACTGGACCAAGTCTACGGGTGTATTTTACTGCCCATGTTAATGATCTGTGCCAGTCTTGTTTGCTGGATAAAAAATTAGGTCTGTGTTCAAATATGTTTGCTGACTGCAAATTACTGCAATGGGTTGCTTATTTTTACAATCCAAGAGGTTTACTTGATTGCATGCCCTTCAAGTGATATTTGTGTGATGCTGAAGTGATCCCACAATGATTGTTACTAGTAGATTATTACTAGTGTTTTAATGGATGTAAAAACACTGATTTGAATCAAAAACCCAAAGAAGTTTGGCATTATTTATTTCAATATCCTTAATATTAAATTCATAATCAAATATAAGACAACCACACAATTTAAAACAGATTTATTTTCACAGCAGACATCAGGAGCTTGACTGTGTTTATTTGTTTATTGTGTGTGCATGCAGGTCTGATTACTTTGGCAGAAAACCTGACCTTTCATAATGTAAAGCAATGCGCTTAAAACACCACTTTGTAAGCCAATACTTGTAAGGTAATGCCATTTGCCCTCTGTCTTGTCAAAAAATGGACGTTAAAACAGATCAATCATCAATGTGATCATAATATATCTGTGTTTGAGACAAAACTAATGTTTTGGAGACTACACCAAGAAAAAGGCCAGCGAACTCAGTTCAGTTCTCTCAGTTTTTCACCTCAGACTTTTCTTCCTGTGGCTCCTCCGTAAATGAGCATTCTTCTGTAAAACCGAAATGTCAAGAAAAAGAAAGTGAAATAAGTGACAGTATTTATAAAAGCAAATTCATCAGTTGAATCTGAAATGTACCATTCATTGGGAGGATGGCAATGTTTTCAGCGAGGATGCCAGTATCCATACTGAACTGCCTGAACTTCTCCTTCAGATCTTCAGAGATATCCTTTGTGCGACCTGTGACACATTCAGAGTTTGTTAAGGAGTTTCCTGGAAAAATGCATCTATATTTAAAGCTGCAAGCTACGATCAAAGGGCTTGAGCACCTTAGGTGCCATCACCCTGTGGGCAACTTGTTATGCTATGCACTATAACCAATCCTAATTTAGGGTTGAACTGGTAAAACTTAAACTTCAGGGCTAAAGATTGAAATAATTAAACCTAGAGTTGTAAACTCAATTGTAAAATTGACATTGTATAGCGGAGTTATTAACAACGAAACATCAAAATTTAGCAGTCTGCCAAGAACTCAGTTTAGAAGCTGTCCGCTTCTCAATTTGAACATTGCAGGAGCTTCTAGATGAGAGTTTGTGATCACATGATATCTCTAGGAGTTTGTTAAAATACAAGGCCAGGAATTGTACTACATTTTACAAGAAAATTAAAATATACTGACTTTCTGTCAGTTTTGGAAACTCAATCCAATTGACTTTTTTGTAGGTCCCTTACATAAGTGTTCCAGATTTCAAGCATGTACTTGACACACTCTAAAATGGCAGAAAATGGGAATTTCCATATTACCACTAGAAGGTGCTATAACTGACACTGTAGATTCCATTAAAGATTTGTTTAGGCATGGATGCTTAACATACATGACAAATTTGAACCCGATCAGACTTTGCATGGCGGAGTTATTAGCAACTTTGTGTTTATGGTAAAATGGCTGCCTTGTACCAAGTGTTCAACAAAGTCAAAAAAGCTTTGCAATTTAACATCCCATATGCCTTAAAATAAGACTGATAGATGAACAGATGAAATTTCTAGGAGGAGTTTGAGCAAAAGTGTCCATTTTTTGCAAAATAACTTTTTACAATGCGGTTCATATTACTTATAGTACCCTACACATGTGTGCAGAATTTTATTCTCCTACCACAAACTGTTAGTGCACCATGAGGTGATATGTGTGAGGCAGCACTATAGAGTCAATTTGCCACACCCACATTTCAATCCAATCAGATGTAAAATTTCAGTGTGTGACGAATTTTTTTTTTTTTTGAGCACGTCTTGACCCTCAAAAATGTGCAGAAAGCCCCAAGACAATAATACTCTGAGCAATTACAAACGGGTTCTACGCACGTTCTGTGCTTGAGCACTAACTATAGCATGATTTATTTGAACATTTCACACTCATTTTCATCAAAAATGAATAACCATCAGTCAATGCTTTTGCTCTCCACAGATACTATACAGGGCGGAAAAATAAAGTTAAATAAGTCTTTGAATCTGCAGCCAACTTATTCCAAGGACCAGAAAAATAGCTTTACTGTTGAAAGCGTGTTCACAGTGACCTCTTGCTGCTTAATTTAAGTTATGCTGTTATTTCATGTAAAAACTGTCCCTATAAGAGAACGTTCCAAATGCAGTTTACCATTTTTTACAATAATGGAACAGTGTAACAGTAAAACATAAAACTTTAACCTATTTAGGCATTCATAATGTTAAACTAAAGTTCTTACTGTAGAGTTTGTTGAGAACCTCTGACACATCTCCCTTGGTCTTGATGGTATGAGCAATGATGTACTCATCAAATTTGGCATCAACCACACGCATGTCATTCTCATTTCCCCAGCCTGAAAGATGTACAGTTTAAACAACATTAATGGTGGTGCAATGAAGGCAGCTAGCCGTTAACTGTTAAACCTACGCTGGCTAAAGAAGACGAAACGTCCTGGAGTTTCCGTTTTCTTGGCAAGGTGGGTCATCCTCCAGCAGGAACCATCACTCCTAGAAAAAAATAAAACATTTAAGGGTATTACATTGTGGAAAAACTTCTATTAGAGAGTTAAAGGTCTTGATTAGACTGACTTTAGGTTAGTGTAACTCATGTCAAGGTCTCCTTCCTCAGTAGCCACCATCATTGCAGTTCCCATCTTCATGTCATCTTTGTGTTCGACAAACCATTTGGCATTTGTAGCGAAACCAAAAAGATACCACTTTCCTTCCATCTGAACGACACACAAGCTCCTAGCTCAGATCTCTTTGGGTAACATAAATGTTTACTTATTGTAATGGGGGGAGACTTACTTGCTGCAAATTGAAGTCAGTCATCGGCATGACTTCAGCGGAGGCGAAGACTGCACAGAGCAGAACACACAGCATCTTCAGGACGAAACCCATGTTTGCAGAAGTGTTGGTTCTCTCTGTTTGGATCAGTGGAGGAGACCGCACTGGAGGCAGACTCTGTTTTATCCTTTTTTCTGAGGCCCTCCTCCTCCCATTATGCAGACTCAGCAGGAATGATAATTACAGGAGTTACACAACCTCCAATAAACATGTCAGGATCTTTCCAGGTAAATTGGAATGTTTGGGTTATTTTATGAGCCCCAACCTGACTATTTGGTTGTTAAGAGTGCAACGGTTAACATTAATACATCATACTGTGAACTTGTGTAAAAACATTCTCTTAAACTCACCCTTCCCTCAAATTTTTCATCAGTTATTTTCTTTCTCAAGTCTTCCTGGCTCAGCGTACAGGCATTTCCCCAAGCCCTCACCATGTCCTTACCCTTAAGGGTTGCAAACCATTTAATTTAATTTGAGAGGAATCAGATTATCGGAGAAAAAGGGTTCCTTCTAACAAAATACTATACCAGTAATACTTTAAAGCTGTGCATAGTTACTCATCAAAGTTTAGTTAATCAAGGGAGTGTTTACCGTGATTGGTCACAAGATGCTTACACACTTGTTCCTCTGAACTGTTGCTCATTGAACAAACTATTTATACTGATGGTGAGATGTTTCTCTCTCTCAATGTCCGGAAAAGGGCTCTGTGTCTGAAACGTAATCTGTACTTTAGAGCCTTATTTCTTTTGAAGGCAATTCTTACAATGTGTACAAAAAAACAGCGTCTACACATGTCCGTTTAAAAAAAAAAGCTTCCAAACGGACACGCAAAAGACCCTGAAATGTTGCAATGACTTTACCAATCCTACAGTTGGCCGTCAATTCATGCCAGCATTAACATGTTTCTTCTGCACTGCATGTGCAAAAACACAGACGCATCAAATAATAAACATGAGCATGTAGTCCTATACTTGCTGTAAGCCACAATAGTAGAACACACAGCGACTTAGTCCTCGTTTCTTTCTTCCAAACAAATCTTTAGCTCAAAACGTGACATCACTCGATACTACACCCCTCCTACCACCGACTCGTCATCCATTCATGTTTTAAAACAACGCTCCCACTACTTAGTGCCTAGACAAAAATGTCTAACTAAAAATGTTAAAACTGGAAACATTAATGTAACTGGATTTTTACCATTGAAAGGAATCTTGCTCAAATCGCTCATCAGTCCATCTTCATCCATGGACTGTTCCTCATCCTCGGACACAGGTTCTGTTACACTCATGGCATTCTTCCACTTCTTCAACATGTCCACTGTGTTGTAAAACTGAGCACATTATCCTCAACTTGAGTTATCTTCAGTTTGAGTTCTCAGTTCACTGCATACTGCTAATACTGGGACTTGTTGAGTTTTAATGCACTTTTTACATAATATATGAGTAATATTTGTTGTAGCACGGTGGCACAGTGGGTAGCACTCTGGTCTTCCAGTTAGAAGGTTGTTGGTTCGAGTCTCGCCGGTGACCTTTCTGGAAGGAGTTTGCATGTTCTCCCTGTGCTTGCGTAGGTTTCCTCCGGGTACTCCGGTTTCCCCCACAATCCCAAAAACATGCGGTTAGGATAATTGAATAATCTAAATTATTGAATAATCTAAAAATAAAAAATCTAAAATAATCTAATCTAAATTATGAGTGAATGTCGCCCTGCGATGGACTGGCGAACTGTCCAGATATAGTTCATTAAACGATTCAATACTGAGTCATTTAAAATTCTAGTAAAATTTTTCAAACTTTTCAAAATGATGATATGACAAATCAAAGTTAATGATTTTGGAAAGTTATCTATAAAAGTTATCTATACAGTGAACAAAGTTCAGTAGTTTTTTTTCAGTTCAAGTGTGTTTTCGTGTGGTTCAAGATGGATCAACTCCCCAAAAAACAAAGCGGGACCATGTGATTGACAGCTACACTGAACAGAGTGGACTTAGTGCTGTAATGTGAGAAAGATCATTTATGACTTCGTTTATGACACACAGCTAAAGACAGAAACATCCAAATAGCATAACCCAGTCCCCATCACCTGGGGTTACAAGTCCACCTTTTTCCCAAAATGAAACGCTTGTCCTTTGCAAATTGTTGAGGATAAAGTGAACAACTTCCTCTCGGTAAGTGTCTTCTGACATGACAGGTTTTTCTGTGTTGTCTAAAACATTGTCAAGATTTCACCAAAAACGTACGTTTACCTTTTGTAATACGACACTTTTGTGCCCTTGGCCTCAAAGTGTTTGATTTCCACTTTTCAATATGGGCTTGTTGTCCATAACAAAATGACTTTTTCTCAGAATACCCCATGGATTGTAGGACATGTAACATGTGCTCCCCTTTGAGTTGTGTAACTCTGTGAGGGGAGGACAGGCAGGGGCTTGTTAAGACGGTTACATCACTCACCATATGCTCTGCTTTGTTTAAATGTTTTAGTTAAATCTTACAAGCATTACTAGAATTCGATTCTTGAAACCATTACTCGTAATACTTGAGTGTATTTGATCATTTACCTTATAAAACACCCAAACACTTAAAACTTCAAAACAACTTTATTGCTTTCTTTTTTTCACAGATTTATTGGTATTTTTACCCCTGAGCTTCTGGTCAGGCGGTCTCAGGATAAATCTGGAGGACAAAGGCATTGCAGAGGATGTGTTAGGTACGATAGACATGGTGGAAAGTAATGCACAATGTGGTCAACATTTCTGTTACAAAAGAGGTTGTGCAACTTTTAAAACGTGCCTTTACAAAATAAAAATGTGACTCAAAACAAGATGATTGGCTCTGTTTTAATGATCCAATGATTCTTTTAGCCAATCGGTGTGTGGGGTGTGGTATGTTCGGGGGAGGGGAAGCAATTGCTTGCATTTAACACAACTGTTTGTCTATTGTTTTCAGTACCTTTCAGTAAAAGCCTACTGCGAAACTACATTTTATCTCTCGTCTGTGCACTTTCTTGAAATGTAAATCGATTCAGGAAACAAAGTATTTGACACCCTGCTGATTCTTCACAGAAGTAACAAATGAACAGTGCATGAATCAGGATTCTTGAGGAGCTTAATGCCCCTGTCCAATCAAATCTAATCAAGTTTTTTTGTCTAGCACCACACTACAGCATTTCTGTTGCCCAGGGTGCTGTACAGAGAATAAGAAAAAACAATAAAAGTGTAAAAACAAAGAGTCAAAAAGAGATTATGGGATTAAAACGAGAGACAGAACAGACACTAGTAACCTGCCTGTCTGATTCTAGTCAACAGACAGCTTAAAAGGTTTTTAGAGCGGATTTGAAAACAACAAACTTAGAGAATGGCCTGAAGTCCAGAGGGTGAGCATTCCACAGCTGCAGAGATGCAGGAGGTTCTGCCTCCCCGGCGTTGTGAACATGTTCTAGACCCCACCTGGAGATGTTTTGTGGCCGAACGAAGCATGCACTCTGGAGTGTACTCGTTTTAAAAGTGTGCTACATAAGAGAGTGGAGTGTAGGGATTTAAAACCAAACGTGAGAATTTACTATTTAATCCTGAATTGGCACTGAAGTCTGCTCAGAACTGGGGTTATATGGGAGTTCCTCTTCGAGAAGCAGCATTCCGCACTGCCTGAATTCTGGACAGCTGCATTTTTATGTCAACATTAACAAAAAAAGCATGTACAGTGGCTTGCAAAGGTATTCGGCCCCCTTGAACTTTTCCACATTTTGTCACATTACAGCCACAAACATGAATCAATTTTATTGGAATTCCACGTGAAAGACCAATACAAAGTGGTGTACTCGTGAGAAGTGGAACGAAAGTCGTACATGATTCCAAACATTTTTAACAAATAAAGAACTGAAAAGTGGGGTGTGCATAATTATTCAGCCCCCCGAGTCAATACTTTGTAGAACCACCTTTTGCTGCAATTACAGCTGCCAGTCTTTTAGGGTACGTCTCTACCAGCTTTGCACATCTAGAGACTGAAATTCTTGCCCATTCTTCTTTGCAAAACAGCTCCAGCTCAGTCACATTGGATGGACAGCGTTTGTGAACAGCAGTTTTCAGATCTTGTCACAGATTCTCAATTGGATTTAGATCTGGACTTTGACTGGGCCATTCTAACACATGGATATGTTTGTTTTAAACCATTCCATTGTTGCCCTGGCTTTATGTTTAGGGTCGTTGTCCTGCTGGAAGGTGAACCTCCGCCCCAGTCTCAAGTCTTTGGCAGACTCCAAGAGGTTTTCTTCCAAGATTGCCCTGTATTTGGCTCCATCCATCTTCCCATCAACTCTGACCAGCTTCCCTGTCCCTGCTAAAGAGAAGCACCCCCAGAGCATGATGCTGTCACCATCATATTTGACAGTGGGGATGGTGTGTTCAGAGTGATGTGCAGTGTTAGTTTTCCGCCACACATAGCGTTTTGCATTTTGGCCAAAAAGTTCCATTTTGGTCTCATCTGACCAGAGCACCTTCTTCCACATGTTTGCTGTGTCCCCCACATGGCTTGTGGCAAACTGCAAACGGGACTTCTTATGGTTTTCTTTTAACAATGGCTTTCTTCTTGCCACTCTTCCATAAAGGCCAACTTTGTGCAGTGCACGACTAATAGTTGTCCTATGGACAGATTCCCCCACCTGAGCTGTAGATCTCTGCAGCTCGTCCAGAGTCACCATGGGCCTCTTGGCTGCATTTCTGATCAGCGCTCCCCTTGTTCGGCCTGTGAGTTTAGGTGGACGGCCTTGTCTTGGTAGGTTTACAGTTGTGCCATACTCCTTCCATTTCTGAATGATCGCTTGAACAGTGCTCTGTGGGATGTTCAAGGCTTGGGAAATCTTTTTGTACCCTAAGCCTGCTTTAAATTTCTCTATAACTTTTTCCCTGACCTGTCTGGTGTGTTCTTTGGACTTCATGGTGTTGTTGCTCCCAATATTCTCTTAGACAACCTCTGAGGCCGTCACAGGGCAGCTGTATTTGTACTGACATTAGATTACACACAGGTGCACTCTATTTAGTCATTAGCACTCATCAGGCAATGTCTATGGGCAACTGACTGCACTCAGACCAAAGGGGGCTGAATAATTATGCACACCCCACTTTTCAGTTCTTTATTTGTTAAAAATGTTTGGAATCATGTACGATTTTCGTTCCACTTCTCACGTGTACACCACTTTGTATTGGTCTTTCACGTGGAATTCTAATAAAATTGATTCATGTTTGTGGCTGTAATGTGACAAAATGTGGAAAAGTTCAAGGGGGCCGAATACTTTTGCAAGCCACTGTAACTGATACAGACCGATTGGGACATTACTGTTCAGAATAGGTCACTTTTCCATTCAAAATGGTTAGCAGAGATTTAAACTCTAAACTTTAATTTTCTCTGTTTTTGACAAAGATCGAAACTTATTAAATTATGAGGGATTTATGAATCTCCACGATGTCTCTGTGCCTTTTAAAGAATAAAATTCTATGGTAAAAGCTATTCCTAGTAGGCTTAAATTGATGGTTAAAAATCATCTGTTGGTTAATAAAGATTTTTGGGTGATATTAGTGTGATCATAACCATATTCGGGGTAAATTTTACCGGGGGTCTCTAGTGATGGAAATCATCTGGGAGAAAGCATGGCTTCTGCCTAATAAGTTTTGTATCTCTAATAAAGTGAGGGAAGTTATCAAATCTACCCAGTCAACTCGCAAATCTCAAAGTTTGCCGACGTGGACAAAATTTTTTTTTTGTGGTAATGCCTTGGAAACTATTCCTCATTTCTTCGTTTTCTGTGAGGTTATGGCCGATTTTGGAAAAGTTTTAGTGCACACCTCTTTTGGTGCCCTACGCCCAGACTCAAATTACACGATAATACACTCCAGACTTGACCCACACTCTTTCAATACAAAATAAACAATAATAGAGACTGCCTTTATGTAGTCCGATTGTGTCGTCGCACGTGTGTAGCCAACATCTAAATCAGGTAAACCTCATTAACTAGACCATGTTTGGGTTAATATTGAATGTATTTTGTAAATAGTCTTACTTTTAGTGTTTGTGGATTTGATTGAATTTGCAATGTATCTGAATTGATTCATGCAATATTTGATGTTGATTGAAATTTAATTTTCCTTAGTTTTACATAAACAATAATTTGTCTTCGTAGACGGATTCTTGGAATCACTTATCTACATTATTTGCTTTTGTTGTAACGTAAATGTTGCCGCAGGTTCCTCGTGCAGGTTAAATTTAGATTAATCCAGGTAGGGTCACCTTCCTTATAGTTAATCTATATTGAATCTGTTCTGACTAAGTGCGCTTGGTTCTCCATGGAATAACTAGTCTTGTCTCAGAGGTAGTCGACTCTGGTGAAAGAGGTCAGAATGGAGGTTAGATTTCACTATTAAACAGATTGATTATCAGTGAGCCATAACTGTAACGGCTTGTGATCGTAGGGGCTTGACCGGCCGGCATGACCACCTTAAGCGACATTATTCTGAACCCTAAGCAATATGTAATTAAATATTTAAAAGTTAAGTATCAACAGAATCACTAAATCACTAAAAGTAAGATTAAAATAAATGCTAAAGTACAAGTAAAACATTAAAAGTTACACAAAAGTGGCAATAAATAAAGTCAGATTTAAGGTATTCTTCTTCTTTCTTCTTTTCCTTTTGGCTGTTCACAGTTTAGGGGTCGCCACAGCGAATCATCCTTTTCCACCTAACTCTGTCCTCAGTATCCTCTACTCTTGCACCAACTACCTTCATGTCCTCTTTCAGCACATCCATATATCTCGTCTTTGGTCTTCCTCTTGACCTCTTGCCTGGCATCTCCATCTCCAACATCCTTCTACCAGTATAACCACTATCCCTCCTCTGCACATGTCCAAACCATCTCAATCTGGCCTCTCTGACTTTGTCTCCAAAACAACCAACCTGAGCTGTCCCTCTGATGTGCTCGTTCCTAATCTTGTCCATCCTCGTCACTCCTAAACTGAACCTCAACATCCTCATCTCTGCTACTTCCAGCTCTGCCTCTTGTCTCTTCCTCACTGCTACAGTCTCTAACCCATACATCATAGCTGCTCTCACTACTGTTCTGTACACCTTTCCTTTGACTCTTGCTGACACTCTTCTGTCACATAACACCCCTGACACTTTTCTCCATCCACTCCAACCTGCCTGCACTCGTCTCTTCACCTCTTTTCCACACTCCCCGTCACACTAGACTGATGACTCCAAATACCTAAACTCCTGCACCTTCTTGACCTCAGCCCCCTGTAACCTCACTGTTCTACTTCCCTCCCTCTCGTTCAAACACATGTATTCTGTCTTACTGCGACTGACTTTCATTCCTCTTCTTTTTAAGGTATTATGTTACAAAAAGCGACCAATTACACTCTCATACACCATTTAAACTAGGGATGCACCGGAATTTTTCGGCCAAAATAGCATTATCGGTTTCGGTAAGAAAGTGCCGAAAATAAAAGCCACAGTCATTGCCATGCCTCTCCCATCCTCCCGTTGGCTTAGCACTTCAAAGTTGCAATGTTTTTGCAATAATTTTTCTTCTTGTGTTGTTTGGTACAGTTATTTAAAATCCAAATAAAAAAGCAGCTAGAATTTTTTTTTTATGCACAATTTTGTTACAGAAACAAATTTTATTTAGTTTTGTTATTGTTAAACAGCCTTATTACTGTTATTTATTATCAATAAAAGTTTGATTGCTCAATTAATTAGTAGGGTTTTTTTAATACAAACAAAAAGAAAATATTTTAAACATGTTATTCAACTAAGCCATTTTTGGTTTTGGTATCGGTTTTTGGGCCAAGTGCATTTAAAATGTTCAATTTCGTTTTCGAGCCAGAATTTTCATTTCGGTGCATCCCAAATAGTCTGAACCAGCAGGGGGTTGAATACTTTTTTTCCCTCATTGCAATAAATGGACAATTTATTACAATGGATACAATGATCTTACCCATAACTCTTTCTGCTGCCTCGCAAAAACCTGCAAAAAAAAAATCTGGCATTAGAACGGTGCTCATGAACTGTTTGGCTCTTGTTGGTCCTTACTCTCACCATAGGCAGGATACGGGAAAATGACATCCAGGCCCAAATTAAAAGTCTTTGCATGACCTTCAAATTTATCCACTATGTTGTCCGGCACATCACCCGAGCGACCTTTAAAAAGAAAGAATTTCGCAATAAAAGTGTTCAAACTTACCCACATTGCTGGGTATAAAACAGCTATAAGAGATTTGTAATGACCAAAAAATTTCTACATATTTGAAAGTAAATGTTTTGTACACTTCTGCCATTTTTATTATCTGACAGAATTACCTGCACTGCATCATAGAAGTGTGGACAGATTACCTACTTCAGATTCTTGCTGGAAATGGTGCGCCATCTGATTATTTCAGAATTATGCATATAACATACCACTGGACTCACCTACTGTGTTAGAGCTTCTGATCAGTCTGCGTCAACCAGAGTTACAGACTGTTTCTCCCCTTGAATTTGCAGTGGGGACATTTCAGATTTTCACAGGAAGCAGAAGGTCATAAGTATAATTCTCTCTGCTTTCCACTTTTCTTTGAACTTGAATGTTGTGGTCTGCTTGCATACTGATGAGAATACACGAGTGCCATTTCAAATTGGCTTTCGTCTCTTTACAGAGGAGTTAGCATTGAACATTAACATTCAGAAAAATAAGATGACCAATAAAGCATTGTTTTAGCAGGCCAACCAGCACACAGCACAGAATTTTATAGTAAACACTAATTTGTATATTAAACTGCACAGAGTAACAGTAGCATTACGGGTTTACTTGTACATTGGATCCACATGAACAACACTAATATGACTATCAAGAATGTTCATTTAATCTAAAATTACTTTGTTTTGACACCCCCTAAGGTAGAACTGATGTAAACGACGCTTCACGAGTTTGTGATCAGGGTCTGTCTTGTAGTTGGGATGCAATGGTACACAAAGCTCACGGTCGGTACGTAGTATGTAGGTTTTGGGACTATTGGATAGCACACGACACGACACAATTTATTTATTTATTTTTTTAACTTCCACTCTCTTATATGGTCTTTCACTAGCGCAAACGCATTAATAATAGAATAGAGGGAACAAACAACTAATCCTAAATTGCGCAGTTCGGTTGTTTTTTAAAGTTACAATTAATTTGAGATAAGATTCACAACAGGTATCGTTTCATCTTTAAATAAAGTTAGCTTTTGCCACTTTGCATAAATTAACAGTACTTAATTTCTGGGAATAACACGTTACACGTACGTTCTCTTCTCTTCCATAACACTTCTCTATATGTATTTATTAACCAGCTAAGCCTCTATCATCGTAGCGCCCTCTACTGGTCTTCAATGAACTAAATCACAAAACACTATTGTTTTAAGCAGAAATTAATATTTAATACCGGTAATTATCCACTATATAACAGGTATTGATGGTTTAAAAGGTTCAAGTACAAAAATTATTTTTTAACAGTTGTATATTTTAATATTTAGGACCACAGTTTTATAGAAGTCAACCACATTTTTTTTATAATAATTTATCTTGTGGTTGCCTTCTATAATATGAACGTGTTCCTTGTGATTAATACTGTGGTCGTAAGTATTAAAATATCAACTATTCAGAGTTAACAATTTTTGTACTTGAACCTTTTTAAATAGTCAATACCTGTAGTATCTTGGATAATTGTTACATAATCACATATTAATTTCTGCATTGAATAATACTGTTTTGTGATTGTATTACATTGATGTCCAGTAGAGGGCGCTAAGGTGATTGAGGTTTTATGGAAGTGTTATAGAAAAGGGCGACCTGGAACTTGAACTTGAATGTATGAACGAACGAACGAATGTTACAGAAGAGAGGAGAATACTATAATAAAGGAATGGGCATTTACTGTTATGATTTGAAGTCAGATTTCTCAAACTGCTTAATAAAATCAAGAAAATCACCAAAATCAACATCTATCTATCAGGTTCATCTATATATCAGATGTATGAGGTTCATCGGACGCAAAAAGAGCATTAAGTGTCAATATAATTTTTTTTTTCAAAGAACACTTGTCAGGATAAACTCTTATGAATGGATCTATCTAGGTAAAAGATAATCTGTGTTTTAGAGTGACATGGCTAAACTGGCCATTACTCACCATAAAGTTTCACAGTGATGTTCGTTCCTTTCTTAAAAACCAGAACAGCATAACTTCTGTAGTCGGTCTCAAGCACTACTACGTCCACATCATCAGCAGGTCTCTTCCCTGCCGATCCGCAACAACAAAACAAATATTTTAAGAAAAAGATGACCTAAAGTTGCCTAAAAGTGATATTTTGTCAAATATCAGCACGTTGAAGACTAGCATTGTCAAATGAATCACAAATTTGTCTTGAAATTATTTTGGGCAGATTACCATTTAAGCCACAAAATCTTAATTAAACTTAAAAGGTACACTTTATTTTTGATCCTCTTCCACACATTATGTTTTAATAATGCCATTCGTTGAAAACGGCAAGATTTGGCAATAGATATTTTAGAATTTATTTCTTTAACGAACATCTGACATCATGAGTCAAATTAAACATTTAGAATGTTTCCAATCTCAAGTTAATCCCTATGTTTCATGCAAATCTTTTCAACATATGGGCAGTGCAGGTTGAAACCGGGATTTAATTGCATCCGGAACCTTCTTTGTCGATCAAAATCTGCTTAAATTATACACAATGGTTTGTAATGTCTAATTTTATCAGTGTTCTGTAATTGTTTTAGAGCCATTATGAGTAATCAGACCCAATCTGGACCCTAAAATTAAAGCATTACCACTAAACAAAAGATGCACCTGTGTTTTATGCTATTAACTTTTGAATGGTTTAGTCTAGAAACAAAATTCTCGGTTCCCTTTCAGTCGATTTTAGAGACATATCGTGAACCAACTGATAGGGACAATCTACTTGGGGAGTCTGCGATTCTAACGGACAAATTAATTTGTGGGCGTAGGTGATTAGCAATCAGCCAGAAAGTTGTTTACCTCTGCATCCCTGTGTAGCTGTACTACACCAGACAGCTAAGGAATCGTACCTGTTTAGTGTCTTTCTCAGTTTTGTCAGCATTCTGTCCATTTTCCTCTGCATTCTACTGTGTGTTCGTCCCTAGGGATTGGTTCGCAACAATAAACCTGAAGTACGTGTAATTCCGCTAACAGTACCGGGTTTTTCCTTTCAGTCTTGCCCTCTCACCTTCTCCAAAGTGTGGGCAGCTCTTACCTCTTGCCTCATTCAGGTACCTGGGCAACCTTGACGACTGGCTTATCAGCAGATCAAACACAAGCACAAAGTGCTTCAGTACATCAACCCTTAGTGTCTGAAGGTCAAGCGAGAAAAGAGCCATCTCGCCCCAGTGCTGGTCATCTCTTTTTTCTGGGTATAGAGCTGAAATTCAGAAGTATGTGTGCGCATCTGTCGGTTGAACACACAAAGGCCCTGCTGACCACTCACGCAGCAGTGTTGTCTCGACAAGTGGTCAAATTGAAATTAATTTGCCCGTTAATATGGCGGACCCAGTCACTCTCAGGTAGATCATTCCCATTAGTTGGTTCCCGACATACGGAGCCTAGACGTTCTTAATCCTTGGCCCAGGCCAAATTTCAATGCATTATATGATGTCATTGTACATAATGCCAGTTAGCCGCCATTTTGGATTATTATCGAAACCTACTTTTTCAAACCCTCCTAGACTAACTATCAGATTTTCATCAAATTTGTTTCACATCCTCAAACACCAAACGTATTGTTTGTTATAATAACAATGATCTGAGGCTGTCTGCTCAGCTGTGGGACCTAGGGGACAGGAGATACAAAAATTGTCTTTTTACAGTTTCATTTCATCATAAAAGCATAAAATTTGTCTTTTTCAAATTCGGTCTGGACCCTCTTAATTTTTAGTTTGTCAGCCATCTTGCAGTCAGTCAAAAGTTTATTTTTTTTAACTATATCTTTACAAAATTGGCTTGCATGTTTGCCAACATGTATTGAAGGTAGCCAACAAGATTTGTGGTAGTGCCACTTTGTGGTTGAAATATATTATAACTTTAAAAAAATTTTAACTTTTGCTAACTTTAACGTGCTACTATAACTACTATACTGTAATGAGTTTGTAAGTTTTAGATTGGTTTGCCTACAATACCATGGAAAAGGGTTCATTTGCAGATGTGCCAAGTTGATCTGTTTAAGCTTTTGGATGGCCCAATATTTTTAAAACTTTCATTGTAAAGATTATAATAAAACAAATTCATTGATTCATAAATTAATG
This sequence comes from Danionella cerebrum, assembly GCA_007224835.1. NCBI lineage: Eukaryota > Metazoa > Chordata > Actinopteri > Cypriniformes > Danionidae > Danionella > Danionella cerebrum. Next base: position 907 of record SRMA01003513.1, on the reverse strand, counting down.
GGGCCCAGCACCATACCACATCTTAGCTAAACCCGTTGAGATAATGGGTTGTTTTATAATAATAGGCTTTGTTTTGCTTTGTGATAGATGGGTACTTGCCTTTGAGAATGAACTGGCCGGAGCTCTTTGTTGTCATGTACTTCTGCTTAATCTCATAGCACACAAAATTGCTAGGAGTACAGAAAAAAAACAGTGGATGAACAGGTGGAGATTTACAAATGTGTTGAGACATTTCTCGTTACCTTTTTGAAAAGACGAGCAATATGGCATTATCATTGAGCGTAACACCATATGTTACCAAAAGTATGGAGTCATCAATTCAATTTAATTCAGAAGTTTTTTTTTATGGCTGCATACTGTACGCAGAAACATTCACTGCCGTGCATACTGTATTTTTGAAGGAATAAGTTGCTATGAGGAGCTCAGTGAATTCCAGTATGTTTCAGCTGTGCAATTCTCCCACTTCTGGCTACTTTTACATTAATGACAGCACCCCAGTCACAAAGTGCCTGGCCACTTAAAATGACAATAACAGGGGTTGCCAATTGCTGAGGGACATAGAGGCAGATAGTTCTGCTATCAATCTGTACAGACCTCCCAGCTTCTTGAGCGTCAAATTATTCCTTTAACCTGATGGACAAATCTTGGTTTGTTGGATGTCAGATAAATGGTGCATGTCTGACTGCATTTTACCAAATGTAAAACTTGAAGGAGAGGATTATGCTGTGGGATCTTAGTTCTCATACAGGGGGGGTTAAAGAGTATGGATTAACAATGGTATGTCACTTAAATCCATATACGTATCAAAGGAAATTAATGAATACCCGCAATGTAGACTATATGTAGACTGTATTGAGTCAACTTGAAAAATGGATGCAGTGTAGTGTTGAGAAAAATTTAAATTGAT
>SRMA01003512.1:0-11060 GCA_007224835.1 Danionella cerebrum | reverse complement strand
AGCGCATGATTTCAGATGAGTTTATTCTCTCTCTGAGATGCCTTTTAACACAATAAAACTGCTCAAAATGATGCGCTGGCATCACATGATCTGTATTTGGACATGGCTCTTTTTGACTGAATAATTGCTCTTTTTCCGGTTCTTGAGAACTATGGATCAAACTTAACATCTATAGTGTAGCGCATGATTTCAGATTATTTTATTCTCTTTCTGAGATGCCTTTTAACACAATAAAACTGCTCAAAATGATGCGCTGGCATCACATGATCTGTATTTTGACATGGCACTTTTTGACTGAATATTTGCTCTTTTTCCGGTTCTTGAGAACTATGGATCAATCTACACTTCGGAAGTGTAGCGCATGATTTCAGATTATTTTATTCTCTTTCTGATGCCTTTTAACACAATAAAACTGCTCAAAATGATGCGCTGGCATCACATGATCTGTATTTTGACATGGCACTTTTGGACGGAATATTTGCTCTTTTTTCCGGTTCTTGAGAACTATGGATCAATCTACACTTCGGAAGTGTAGCGCATGATTTCAGATTATTTTATTCTCTTTCTGAGATGTTTTTTAACACAATAAAACTGCTCAAAATGATGCGCTGGCATCACATGATCTGTATTTTGACATGGCACTTTTTGACGGAATATTTGCTCTTTTTCCGGTGCTTGAGAACTATGGATCAATCTACACTTCGGAAGTGTAGCGCATGATTTCAGATTTTTTTATTCTCTTTCTGAGATGCCTTTTAACACAATAAAACTGCTCAAAATGATGCGCTGGCATCACATGATCTGTATTTGGACTTGGCACTTTGCGACGGAATATTTGCTCGTTTTCCCGGTTCTTGAGAACTATGGATAAACTAAACTTCTATAGTGTAGCGCATGATTTCAGATGTGTTCATTCTCTTTCTGAGATGCCTTTTAACACAATAAAACTGCTCAAAATGATGCGCTGGCATCACATGATCTGTATTTTGACATGGCTTTTTTTGACGGAATATTTGCTCTTTTTCCGGTTCTTGAGAACTATGGATCAATCTACACTTCGGAAGTGTAGCGCATGATTTCAGATTATTTTATTCTCTTCTGAGATGCCTTTTAACACAATAAAACTGCTCAAAATGATGCGCTGGCATCACATGATCTGTATTTTGACATGGCACTTTTTGACGGAATATTTGCTTTTTTTCCGGTTCTTGAGAACTATGGATCAAACTTAACATCTAAAGTGTAGCGCATGATTTCAGATTATTTTATTCTCTTTCTGAGATGCCTTTTAACACAATAAAACTGCTCAAAATGATGCGCTGGCATCACATGATCTGTATTTGGACATGGTACTTTTTGACGGAATATTTGCTCTTTTTCCGGTTCTTGAGAACTATGGATCAATCTACACTTCGGAAGTGTAGCGCATGATTTCAGATGATTTTATTCTCTCTCTAAGATGCCTTTTAACACAATAAAACTGCTCAAAATGATGCGCTGGCATCACATGATCTGTATTTTGACATGGCACTTTTTGACCGAATATTTGCTCTTTTTTCGGTTCTTGAGAACTATGGATCAATCTACACTTCGGAAGTGTAGCGCATGATTTCAGATTATTTTATTCGCTTTCTGAGATGCCTTTTAACACAATAAAACTGCTCAAAATGATGCGCTGGCATCACATGATCTGTATTTTGACATGGCACTTTTTTAATGGAATATTTGCTCTTTTTCCGGTTCTTGAGAACTATGGATCAATCTACACTTCGGAAGTGTAGCGCATGATTTCAGATTATTTTATTCTTTTCTGAGATGCCTTTTAACACAATAAAACTGCTCAAAATGATGCGCTGGCATCACATGATCTGTATTTTGACATGGCACTTTTCGACGGAATATTTGCTCTTTTCCCGGTTCTTGAGAACTATGGATCAATCTACACTTCGGAAGTGTAGCGCATGATTTCAGATTATTTTATTCTCTTTCTGAGATGCCTTTTAACACAATAAAACTGCTCAAAATGATGCGCTGGCATCACATGATCTGTATTTTGACATTGCACTTTTTGACGGAATATTTGCTCGGTTTCCAGGTTCTTGAGAACTATGGATCAAACTAAACATCTATAGTGTAGCGCATGATTTCAGATGATTTTATTCTCTCTCTAAGATGCCTTTTTGACACAATAAAACTGCTCAAAATGATGCGCTGGCATCACATGATCTGTATTTTGACATGGCACTTTTTGACGGAATATTTGCTCTTTTCCGGTTCTTGAGAACTATGGATCAATCTACACTTCGGAAGTGTAGCGCATGATTTCAGATTATTTTATTCACTTTCTGAAATGCCTTTTGACACAATAAAACTGGTCAAAATGATGCGCTGGCATCACATGATCTGTATTTGGACTTGGCACTTTGCCACGGAATATTTGCTCGTTTTCCCGGTTCTTGAGAACTATGGATAAACTAAACTTGTATAGTGTAGCGCATGATTTCAGATGTGTTTATTCTCTTTCTGAGATGCCTTTTAACACAATAAAACTGCTCAAAATGATGCGCTGGCATCACATGATCTGTATTTTGACATGGCACTTTTTGACGGAATATTTGCTCGTTTTCCAGGTTCTTGAGAACTATGGATCCAACTAAACTTCTATAGTGTAGCATGATTTCAGATGATTTTATTCTCTTTCTGAGATGCCTTTTTGACACAATAAATCTGCTCAAAATGATGCGCTGGCATCACATGATCTGTATTTTGACATAGCACTTTTTGACGGAATATTTGCTCGTTTTCCAGGTTCTTGAGAACTATGGATCAATCTACACTTCGGAAGTGTAGCGCATGATTTCAGATGATTTTATTCTCTGTCTAAGATGCCTTTTAACACAATAAAACTGCTCAAAATGATGCGCTGGCATCACATGATCTGTATTTTGACATGGCACTTTTTAACGGAATATTTGCTCTTTTTCCGGTTCTTGAGAACTATGGATAAACTAAACTTCTATAGTGTAGCGCATGATTTCAGATGTGTTCATTCTTTTTCTGAGATGCCTTTTAACACAATAAAACTGCTCAAAATGATGCGCTGGCATCACATGATCTGTAATTTGACATGGCTCTTTTTGACGGAATATTTGCTCTTTTTCCGGTTCTTGAGAACTATGGATCAATCTACACTCCGGAAGTGTACCGCATGATTTCAGATTATTTTATTCTCTTTCTGAGATGCCTTTTAACACAATAAAACTGCTCAAATGATGCGCTGGCATCACATGATCTGTATTTTGACATGGCACTTTTTAACGGAATATTTGCTCTGTTTCCGGTTCTTGAGAACTATGGATCAATCTACACTTCGGAAGTGTAGCGCATGATTTCAGATGATTTTACTCTCTTTCTGAGATGCCTTTTAACACAATAAAACTGCTCAAAATGATGCGCTGGCATCACATGATCTGTATTTTGACATGGCACTTTTTGACGGAATATTTGCTCTTTTTCCGGTTCTTGAGAACTATGGATCAATCTACACTTCGGAAGTGTAGCGCATGATTTCAGATTATTTTATTCTCTTTCTGAGATGCCTTTTAACACAATAAAATTGCTCAAAATGATGCGCTGGCATCACATGATCTGTATTTTGACATGGCACTTTTTGACGGAATATTTGCTCTTTTTCCCGTTCTTGAGAACTATGGATCAATCTACACTTCGGAAGTGTAGCGCATGATTTCAGATTATTTTATTCTTTCTCTGAGATGCCTTTTAACACAATAAAACTGCTCAAAATGATGCGCTGGCATCACATTATCTGTATTTGGACTTGGCACTTTGCCACGGAATATTTGCTCGTTTTCCCGGTTCTTGAGAACTATGGATCAAACTAAACATCTATAGTGTAGTGCATGATTTCAGATGATTTTATTCTCTCTCTAAGATGCCTTTTAACACAATAAAACTGCTCAAAATGATGCGCTGGCATCACATGATCTGTATTTTGACATTGCACTTTTGGACGGAATATTTGCTCTTTTTCCGGTTCTTGAGAACTATGGATCAAACTAAACATCTATTGTGCAGCGCATGATTTCAGATGATTTTTTTTTCTCTCTAAGATGCCTTTTAACACAATAAAACTGCTCAAAATGATGCGCTGGCATCACATGATCTGTATTTTGACATGGCACTTTTTAACGGAATATTTGCTCTTTTTCCGGTTCTTGAGAACTATGGATCAATCTACACTTCGGAAGTGTAGCGCATGATTTCAGATTATTTTATTCACTTTCTGAAATGCCTTTTGACACAATAAAACTGCTCAAAATGATGCGCTGGCATCACATGATCTGTATTTTGACAGCACTTTGCCACGGAATATTTGCTCGTTTTCCCGGTTCTTGAGAACTATGGATAAACTAAACTTCTATAGTGTAGCGCATGATTTCAGATGTGTTTATTCTTTTTCTGAGATGCCTTTTAACACAATAAAACTGCTCAAAATTATGCGCTGGCATCACATGATCTGTATTTTGACATAGCACTTTTTGACGGAATAATTGCTCTTTTTCCAGGTTCTTGAGAACTATGGGTCCAACTAAACTTCTATAGTGTAGCATGATTTTAGATGATTTTATTCTCTTTCTGAGATGCCTTTTAACACAATAAAACTGCTCAAAATGATGCGCTGGCATCACATGATCTGTATTTTGACATAGCACTTTTTGACGGAATATTTGCTCTTTTTCCGGTTCTTGAGAACTATGGATCAAACTGAACATCTATAGTGTAGCGCATGATTTCAGATGATTTTATTCTCTTTCTGAGATGCCTTTTAACACAATAAAACTGCTCAAAATGATGCGCTGGCATCACATGATCTGTATTTTGACATAGCACTTTGCCACGGAATATTTGCTCGTTTTCCCGGTTCTTGAGAACTATGGATCAAACTGAACATCTATAGTGTAGCGCATGATTTCAGATGATTTTATTCTCTTTCTGAGATGCCTTTTTGACACAATAAATCTGCTCAAAATGATGCGCTGGCATCACATGATCTGTATTTGGACATGGCACTTTTTGACGGAATAATTACTTTTTTTCCGGTTCTTGATGTGGCCGCGCCAGGCCAGCGCCGAACCAGCCCGGGGGCACAGATTTGTTGGTCTCCTGGTATCAGGAGGGAGGAGTGTCAAATATATATATTTTGACAAAGGAGAGTCCAGAATTTTAGCAAGTGGATTTAAACAACATGACCAATAAACCAAAAGGGCACGCAGACACGTGAAGCCGGGTAAAAGTAAGGGCAAGAGGCGGGGGTCAGAATTAGACAATTTTTATTAAATGTGAAAATACTAATTAAAAATGTACGTGCTAGGCTATTTAAAAGAGAGACTGAATGAGCTCTCGCTCTCGGGACTGGTAGCGGGTGGAGCAGCCGGCAGCAGGGCCTTACTAGACGCCAACGCCCACACTCACACAGCAATCCTTCCCCGGACGGGAAAACAGCACAAGACACCAAACCCCAAAATCACTCGTGGTCACAGCACTCGCCACCCTAAGATTGGCTCCACTGACCCGCTGCTCCACGCGACACCAGCACCCTGTAAAAAAAGGCACAACTCACACACACACACACCAGCACCCTGTAAAAAAAGGCACAACTCACACACACACACACACGCGCGCACACAATTGCTTAAAAACAAATAATCCAGCACATAAGAGTTCACTATAATTGTATAAAAACGGAATATCCAGGTGGGCAGGGAAGAGAAACCTTAGTCCACAGTTAGAAAGCACGCTGGAGAGGTTAGTCCTGAGTTGCAGAACCACAGCTTGTAGAGCGGGTATAAGTTGTTTGTGTTCTCCACTCAGGCAGCCACAGCCACAGCCGCAGCAGCGCTGGCAACCACGGGGAAGCCTCAAATCAGTGACGAAATAGGGGAATCCCACCCGTGCTTCCGGGTCAGCAAAGCAGCAGTGTCTATAACTAATTAGGGCAGACTTTTCAGGCGAGGTTTGTTGGCGGAGGCTCCTCTGAGCTCCGAGCAGAGGCTCTTTGCACGCCAGTGAATGATTGATCGCTACGCCTGAAGCAGAGATTACAGGTGTGTTTACAGCCGAGACGCCGATCAGCACACGCAGCCACCGCGCAGAAAGCAATACTGTTGCGATCTAGCAATGATACGGTCGGGAAACCATCCTGGCACACGAAGCCGGCACCCATGGGAACACACGGAGGGATCGAAAATAGGAGTCCCTTTATATGGCAAATTGTGGAACGCCATTGGCTAGCGGTATTTAATTGAATAATCAGCGCCAGGCGAAATTCATCATACCACATTGAGAACTATGGATCAAACTAAACATCTATAGTAAAGCGCATGATTTCAGATGATTTTATTCTGTTTCTGAGATGCCTTTTAACACAATAAAACTGCTCAAAATGATGCGCTGGCATCACATGATCTGTATTTTGACATGGCACTCTTTGACGGAATATTTGCCCTTTTTCCGGTTCTTGAGAACTATGGATCAATCTACACTTCGGAAGTGTAGCGCATGATTTCAGATTATTTTATTCTCTTTCTGAGATGCCTTAACACAATAAAACTGCTCAAAATGATGCGCTGGCATCACATGATCTGTATTTGACATGGCACTTTTTAACGGAATATTTGCTCTTTTTCCGGTTCTTGAGAACTATGGATCAATCTACACTTCGGAAGTGTAGCGATGATTTCAGATTATTTTATTTTCTTTCTGAGATGCCTTTTAACACAATAAAACTGCTCAAAATGATGCGCTGGCATCACATGATCTGTATTTTGACATGGCACTTTTTGACAGAATATTTGCTCTGTTTCCGGTGCTTGAGAACTAAGGATCAATGTACACTTCAGAAGTGGAGCGAATGATTTCAGATGATTTTATTCTCTTTCTGAGATGCCTTTTAACACAATAAAACTGCTCAAAATGATGCGTTGGCATCACATGATCTGTATTTTGACATGGCACTTTTTAACGGAATATTTGCTCTTTTTTCCGGTTCTTGAGAACTATGGATCAATCTACACTTCGGAAGTGTAGCGCATGATTTCAGATGATTTTCTTCTCTTTCTGAGATGCCTTTTAACACAATAAAACTGCTCAAAATGATGCGCTGGCATCACATGAACTGTATTCTGACATGGCACTTTTTGACGGAATATTTGCTCTTTTTCCGGTTCTTGAGAACTATGGATCAATCTACACTTTTGAAGTGTAGCGCATGATTTCAGATTATTTTATTCTCTTTCTGAGATGCCTTTTAACACAATAAAACTGTTCAAAATGATGCGCTGGCATCACATGATCTGTATTTTGACATGGCACTTTTTACGGAATATTTGCTCTTTTTCCGGTTCTTGAGAACTATGGATCAATCTACACCTCCGAAGTGTAGCGCATGATTTCAGATTATTTTATTCTCTTTCTGAGATGCCTTTTAACACAATAAAACTGCTCAAAATGATGCGCTGGTATCACATGATCTGTGTTTTGACATGGCACTTTTTAACGGAATATTTGCTCTTTTTCCGGTTCTTGAGAACTAAGGATCAATCTACACCTCGGAAGTGTAGCGCATGATTTCAGATTATTTTATTCTCTCTCTAAGATGCCTTTTAACACAATAAAACTGCTCAAAATGATGCGCTGGCATCACATGATCTGTATTTTGACATGGCACTTTTTGACGGAATATTTGCTCTTTTTCCCGGTTCTTGAGAACTATGGATCAATCTACACTGCGGAAGTGTAGCGTATGATTTCAGATTATTTTATTCTCTTTCTGAGATGCCTTTTAACACAATAAAACTGCTCAAAATGATGCGCTGGCATCACATGATCTGTATTTCGACATGGCACTTTTTGACGGAATATTTGCTCTTTTTCCGGTTCTTGAGAACTATGTATCAATCTACACTTCGAAAGTGTAGCGCATGATTTCAGATTATTTTATTCTCTTTCTGAGATGCCTTTTAACACAAAACTGCTCAAAATGATGCGCTGGCATCACATGATCTGTATTTTGACATGGCACTTTTTAACGGAATATTTGCTCTTTTTCCGGTTCTTGAGAACTATGGATCAATATACACTTCGGAAGTGTAGCGCATGATTTCAGATGATTTTATTCTCTTTCTGAGATGCCTTTTAACACAATAAAACTGCTCAAAATGATGCGCTGGCATCACATGATCTGTATTTTGACATGGCACTTTTTGGAATATTTGCTCTTTTTCCGGTTCTTGAGAACTATGGATCAATCTACACTCGGAAGTGTAGCGCATGATTTCAGATTATTTTATTCTCTTTCTGAGATGCCTTTTAACACAATAAAACTGCTCAAAATGATGCGCTGGCATCATGATCTGTATTTTGACATGGCACTTTTTAACGGAATATTTGCTCTTTTTCCGGTTCTTGAGAACTATGGATCAATCTACACTGGGGAAGTGTAGCGCATGATTTCAGATTATTTTATTCTCTTTCTGAGATGCCTTTTAACACAATAAAACCACTCAAAATGATGCGCTGGCATCGCATGATCTGTATTTTGACATGGCACTTTTTGACGGAATATTTGCTCTTTTTCCGGTTCTTGAGAACTATAGATCAATCTACACTTCGGAAGTGTAGCGCATGATTTCAGATTATTTTATTCTCTTTCTGAGATGCCTTTTAACACAATAAAAACTGCTCAAAATGATGCGCTGGCATCACATGATCTGTATTTTGACATGGCACTTTTTACCGGAATATTTGCTCTTTTCCGGTTCTTGAGAACTATGGATCAATCTACACTTCGGAAGTGTAGCGATGATTTCAGATTATTTTATTTTCTTTCTGAGATGCCTTTTAACACAATAAAACTGCTCAAAATGATGCGTTGGCATCACATGATCTGTATTTTGACATGGCACTTTTTGACGGAATATTTGCTCTTTTTCCGGGTTCTTGAGAACTATGGATCAATCTACACTTCGGAAGTGTAGCGCATGATTTCAGATTATTTTATTCTTTCTGAGATGCCTTTTAACACAATAAAACTGCTCAAAATGATGCGCTGGCATCACATGATCTGTATTTAGACATGGCACTTTTTGACGAAATATTTGCTCTTTTTCCGGTTCTTGAGAACTATGGATCAATCTACACTTCGGAAGTGTAGCGCATGATTTCAGATTATTTTATTCTCTTCTGAGATGCCTTTTAACACAATAAAACTGCTCAAAATGATGCGCTGGCATCACATGATCTGTATTTTGACATGGCACTTTTTAACGGAATATTTGCTTCTTTTCCGGTTCTTGAGAACTATGGATCAATCTACACTTCGGAAGTGTAGCGCATGATTTCAGATGATTTTATTCTCTCTAAGATGCCTTTTAACACAATAAAACTGCTCAAAATGATGCGCCTGCATCACATGATCTGTATTTGGACATGGCACTTTTTGACGGAATATTTGCTCTTTTTCCGGTTCTTGAGACCTATGGATCAATCTACACCTCGGAAGTGTAGCGCATGATTTCAGATTATTTTATTCTCTTTCTGAGATGTCTTTTAACACAATAAAATTGCTCAAAATGATGCGCTGGCATCACATGATCTGTATTTTGACATGGCACTTTTTGACGGAATATTTGCTCTTTTTCCTGCTCTTGAGAACTATGGATCAATCTACACTTCGGAAGTGTAGCGCATGATTTCAGATTATTTTATTCTCTTTCTGAGATGCCTTTTTAACACAAAACTGCTCAAAATGATGCGCTGGCATCACATGATCTGTATTTTGACATGGCACTTTTTAACGGAATATTTGCTCTTTTTCCGTTCTTGAGAACTATGGATCAATCTACACTTCGGAAGTGTAGCGCATGATTTCAGATTATTTTATTCTCTTTCTGAGATGCCTTTTAACACAATAAAACTGCTCAAAAAAATGCGCTGGCATCACATGATCTGTATTTTGACATGGCACTTTTAACGGAATATTTGCTCTTTTTCCGGTTCTTGAGAACTATGGATCAATCTACACTTCGGAAGTGTAGCGATGATTTCAGATTATTTTATTCTCTTTCTGAGATGCCTTTTAACACAATAAAACTGCTCAAAATGATGCGCTGGCATCACATGATCTGTATTTTGACATGGCACTTTTTAACGAATATTTGCTCTTTTTCCGGTTCTTGAGAACTATGGATCAATCTACACTTCGGAAGTGTAGCGCATGATTTCAGATGATTTTATTCTCTCTCTAAGATGCCTTTTACCACAATAAAACTGCTCAAAATGATGCGCTGGCATCACATGATCTGCATTTTGACCTGGCACTTTTTGACGGAATATTTGCTCTTTTTCCGGTTCTTGAGAACTATGGATCAATCTACACTTCGAAGTGTAGCGCATGATTTCAGATTATTTTATTCTCTTTCTGAGATGCCTTTTAACACAATAAAACTGCTCAAAATGATGCGCTGGCATCACATGATCTGTATTTTTGACATGGCACTTTTTAACGGAATATTTGCTCTTTTTCCGGTTCTTGAGAACTATGGATCAATCAAAACTTCGGAAGTGTAGCGCATGATTTCAGATTATTTTATTCTCTTTCTGAGATGCCTTTAACACAATAAAACTGCTCAAAATGATGCGCTGGCATCACATGATCTGTATTTTGACATGGCACTTTTTAACGGAATATTTGCTCTTTTTTCCGGTTCTTGAGAACTATGGATCAATCTACACTTCGGAAGTGTAGCGCATGATTTCAGATTATTTTTATTCTCTTTCTGAGATGCCTTTTAACACAATAAAACTGCTCAAAATGATGCGCTGGCATCACATGATCTGTATTTTGACATGGCACTTTTTGACGGAATATTTGCTCTTTTCCGGGTCTTGAGAACTATGGATCAATCTACACTTCGGAAGTGTAGCGCATGATTTCAGATTATTTTATTCTCTTTCTGAGATGCCTTTTAACACAATAAAAT
>SRMA01003511.1:0-12175 GCA_007224835.1 Danionella cerebrum | reverse complement strand
AGATAGAGCTGCGCCATATTGGTTGCTATGGTAACCAGTTTGGTTGTTATGGAGGGGTCGCTGACCTAATATATTGCTCCCCATATCTATACGGGTAAAATACAGCAACCCCATCTCTCTATGATTTTCCTAAGCTGAGATAGAGACATGCCATATTGGTTGCTATGGTAACCAGTCTGGTTGCTATGGAGGTGTCATTCACATAATATGTTTCAGCTGTCAGTATGGGTGAAGCTTACCAGCCCCCAAGTCTCTAGCATTTTCCTAAGCTAAGATAGAGATGTGGCTATATAGTTGCTATGGTAAACAATTTGGTTGCTATGGAGGAGTTAGTGACATCATGTTGTAATCTACCTTTCATTTAGAATAATATAAAGCAACCCCCATGTCTCTACTGTGTTCCGTTTAGAAGATATTTGACATTGAAAGTTATGTCAAAAGTGGGTGTGGCTTAATTAATTTATGTTAATTCACAAGCAATGATTGGCTGGATAAGTGATTTGCTTCTTTAATGCTTGTATGACTTTCCAGTGTCAATCAATTACAGAAGCTCTTTTACAACAGGATCTATGGGGTTCATGCTCCATTCATTTCAATGGGCCATTGAAAGTCAATGAGACACCTTTGACCTACTTATGTGAAATCAGCTTGCACCTGGAGTTATCAACTGCCAGATTTTCAAACGAGTCAGCTGACTCAACTGTCAGTTTTTTTAAACGATGGCAAATCTGCTGGAGAAAATCTGATTTCCATGCCTCAAACAAATAAAGATTATAGAAAAACCGTAAGACATATCGAAATGATTCTTTCTTTGTCAGAAGCAGAAGATCCTAACGAAGAGAATGCTGTAATTTTTGTGAAGGTGTGATTAGAAATAAAAAATTATGGCGAGCTACAAATAGCCTTCATTTGATTCTGTGCAACTGCTCATTTTAGAGAAATCCATACCCTCAAACAAATAAGGATTACGAAAGAATGAACAGAGGTATTGAAATATTTCTTTAACTGTTAGAATCCCAAGATTTTAAGGAAGAGAATGGTGTAAATTTTGTGAAGCTGTGATAAAGTGTGAATGATTTATGGCGAGTAAAAAATAGCCTGCGATTGAGATTTTAAACAGAATCCACCAGAATTTTGAATGGAGGTGAATGGAGCAATTATGTGCACTCGTTGTGGTTTAGGCCACCTGGAGTAAAAACCGTGTGTTTTTAAAAAATGAAAACAGCACCAACTGAAAGAGGACAAAAATCTCTACCATTTAGATATAAAATGTGTGTGTAAAGGTTAATTTTTAGTTGAGAAAACAGTGCAAGTAGCAACAAGACTGAGCTTGCTCGAAGTTAGAGTGAGCGATGACATCACCACTCTAGGGCCCCCATAGGGAATGACTTGAGCGATTTTTGGGCCGAAATTCGCGATTTTTACCTAAACCGCTGGTCGAATCGGTCCGATGAGATATAGCAACTCGAGTGGGAACAGCTTGGACGACCGTGGAAAGTTTCGTGGCTGTAGCTCGAACGGGCTAGGAGGAGTAGCTGTCAGAATTTTTGTCAGAAGAAGAAGCCGGAAGAAGAATAATAACTAGATTTTAAAGTTTGCACGCAAACTTCGATGTTGGCTTGCGTTGGTACCGTTAATACCTTTTTTTAAATGTTGTCAATTCCGCAACAATAACATAATCCAACTGTCATGTCTCTATGATTCTCATAAGCTGAGATAGGTACATGCAAAATTGGTTGCTATGGTAACTAGTCTGGTTGTTATGGAGGGGTCAGTGACCTAACATATTGTTCCCCATGTCAACACGAGTAAAATACACCAACCCCCATGTCTCTATGACTTTCGTAAGCGGAGATAGAGATACGCCATATTGGTTGCTATGGTAACAGTGTGGTTGCTATGGAGGGGTCGCTGACCTAATATATTGTTCCCCATATGAATACGAGTAAATTACAGCAACCCCCATGTCTCTATGATTTTCCTGAGCTGAGATAGGTACATGCAAAATTGGTTGCTATGGTAACCAGTCTGGTTGCTATGGAGGGGTCAGTGACCTAACACATTGTTCCCCATGTCAATACATCAACCCCCATGTCTCTATGACTTTCCAAAGCTGAGATAGAGCTGCGCCATATTGGTTGCTATGGTAACCAGTTTGGTTGCTATGGAGGGGTCGCTGACCTAATATATTGCTCCCCATATCTATACGGGTAAAATACAGCAACCCCCATCTCTCTATGATTTTCCTAAGCTGAGATAGACATGCCATATTGGTTGCTATGGTAACCAGTCTGGTTGCTATGGAGGAGTCAGTGACATCATGTTGTAATCTACTTTCCATTTAGAATAATATAAAGCAACCCCCATGTCTCTACTGTGTTCCGTTCAGAAGATATTTGACATCGATAGTTTTGTAAAAAAGTGGGTGTGGCTTAATTATTTTATGTTAAATCACAAGGAATAATTGGCTGGATAAGTGATTTGCTTCTTTATTTCTAGTATGACTTTCCAGTGTCAATCAATTACAGAAGCTCTTTTACATTAGGATCTATGGGATTCATGCTCCATTCATTTCAATGGGCCATTGAAAGTCTATGAGACACCTTTGACCTACTTATTAGTAATCAAGTGCAGCTGCTGCAAAGGGCCAGCTGTGGAAACTGCCAGTTTCAACTGTCAGATTTTGAAATGATGGCAAATATGCTGGAGAAAATCCAATTTTCATGCCTCAAACAAATAAAGATTATAGAAGAACCGTAAGACATATCCAAATGATTCTTTCTTTGTCAGAAGCAGAAGACCCTAACGAAGAGAATGCTGTAAATTTTGTGAAGGTTTGATTAGAAATAAAAAAAATTATGGCGAGCTAGAAAAAGCCTTCATTTGATTCTGTGCAACTGCTCATTTCTGAGAAATCCATACCTCCAAACAAATAAGGATTACGAGAAGGACAAGACACATTAAAATATTTCCTTTACTGTTAGAATCACAAGATTTTAAGGAAGAAAATGGTGTAAGTTTTGTGAAGCTGTGATAAAGTTTGAATGATTTATGGCGAGTTATAAATAGCCTGCGATTGAGATTTTGAACAGAATCCACCAGAATTTTTGAATGGAGGTGAATGGAGCAATTAAGTGCACTCCTTGTGGTTTAGGCCACCTGGAGTAAAAACCGTGTGTTTTTAAAAAACGTAAACAACACCAACTGAAAGAGGACAAAAATCTCTACCATTTAGGTATAAAATGTGTGTGTAAAGGTTAATTTTTAGTTGAGAAAACAGTGCAAGTAGCAACAAGACTGAGCTTGCTCAAAGTTAGAGTGAGCGATGACATCACCACTCTAGGGCTCCCATAGGGAATGACTTGGGCGATTTTTGGGCCGAAATTCGCGATTTTTACGGAAACCGCTGGTCAAATCGGTTCGAAAAGACATAGCAACTCGAGTGGGAACAGCTTGGACGACCGTGGAAAGTTTCATGGCTGTAGCTCGAACGGGCTAGGAGGAGAAGCGTCGTAAAATTTTGACGTAGGAAAAGAGAAGAAGAAGAAGAAGAAGAATAATAATAAGTTTAAGTGCAATATCAATATGTTGGCTTTGCAAGCAAGCCAACATAATAAGTTTAAACACAATATCAATATGTTGGCTTTGCAAGCAAGCCAACATAACTAGATTTTAAAGTTTGCACGCAAACTTCGATGTTGGCTTGCATTGGTGCCGTTAATACCTATTTTTTAAAATGTTGTCAATTCCGCAACAATAACATAATCCAACCCCATGTCTCTATGATTCTCATAAGCTGAGATAGGTACATGCAATATTGGTTGCTATGGTAACCAGTCTGGTTGCTATGGAGGTGTCAGTGACCTAACATATTGTTCCCCATGTCAACACGAGTAAAATACACCAACCCCCATGTCTCTATGACTTTCGTAAGCTGAGATAGAGATACGCCATATTGGTTGCTATGGTAACAGTGTGGTTGCTATGGAGGGGTCGCTGACCTAATATATTGTTCCCTATATGAATACGAGAAAATTACAGCAACCCCCATGTCTCTATGATTTTCCTGAGCTGAGATAGGTACATGCAAAATTGTTTGCTATGGTAACCAGTCTGGTTGCTATGGAGGGGTCAGTGACCTAACACATTGTTTCCCATGTCAATACATCAACCCCATGTCTCTATGACTTTCCAAAGCTGAGATAGAGCTGCGCCATATTGGTTGCTATGGTAACCAGTTTGGTTGCTATGGAGGGGTCGCTGACCTAATATATTGCTCCCCATATCTATACGGGTAAAATACAGCAACCCCCATCTCTCTATGATTTTCCTAAGCTGAGATAGAGACATGCCATATTGGTTGCTATGGTAACCAGTCTGGTTGCTATGGAGGTGTCATTAACATAATATGTTTCAGCTGTCAGTATGGGTGAAGCTTACCAGCCCCCAAGTCTCTAGCATTTTCCTAAGCTAAGATAGAGATGTGGCTATATAGTTGCTATAGTAAACAATTTGGTTGCTATGGAGGAGTTAGTGACATCATGTTGTAATCTACTTTTCATTTAGAATAATATAAAGCAACCCCCATGTCTCTCCTGTGTTCCGTTAAGAAGATATTTGACATTGAAAGTTATGTCAAAAAGTGGGTGTGGCTTAATTATTTTATGTTAAATCACAAGCAATGATTGGCTGGATAAGTGATTTGCTTCCTTAATGCTGGTATGACTTTCCAGTGTCAATCAATTACAGAAGCTCGTTCACAATAGGATCTATGGGATTCATGCTCCATTCATTTCAATGGGCCATTGAAAGTCTATGAGACACCTTTGACCTACTTATTTGAAATCAGCTGCGCCTGGAGTTATCAACTGCCAGATTTTCAAACGAGTCAGCTGCAGCTGGAAATCCAACTGTCAGATTTTTCAACGATGGCAAATCTGCTGGAGAAAATCCGATTTCCATGCCTCAAACAAATAAAGATTATAGAAGAACCGTAAGACATATCGAAATGATTCTTTCTTTGTCAGAAGCAGAAGACCCTAACGAAGAGAATGCTGTAATTTTGTGAAGTTGTGATTAGAAATAAAAAAATTATGGCGAGCTACAAATAGCCTTCATTTGATTCTGTGCAACTGCTCATTTTAGAGAAATCCATACCCTCAAACAAATAAACATTACGAAAGAATGAACAGAGGTATTGAAATATTTCTTTTACTGTTAGAATCCCAAGATTTTAAGGAAGAGAATGGTGTAAATTTTGTGAAGCTGTGATAAAGTTTGAATGATTTATGGCGAGTTAAAAATAGCCTGCAATTGAGATTTTGAACAGAATCCACCAGAATTTTTGAATGGAGGTGAATGGAGCAATTATGTGCACTCCTTGTGGTTTAGGCCACCTGGAGTAAAAACGTGTGTTTTTTAAAAATGAAAACAGCACCAACTGAAAGAGGACAAAAATCTCTACCATTTAGGTATAAAATGTGTGTGTAAAGGTTAATTTTTAGTTTTGAAAACAGTGCAAGTAGCAACAAGACTGAGCTTGCTCAAAGTTAGAGTGAGCGATGACATCACCACTCTAGGGCTCCCATAGGGAATGACTTGGGCGATTTTTGGGCCGAAATTCGCGATTTTTACGGAAACCGCTGGTCAAATCGGTTCGAAAAGACATAGCAACTCGAGTGGGAACAGCTTGGACGACCGTGGAAAGTTTCGTGGCTGTAGCTCGAACGGGCTAGGAGGAGAAGCGTCGTAAAATTTTGACGTAGGAAAAGAGAAGAAGAAGAAGAATAATAACTAGATTTTGAAGTTTGCACGCAAACTTCGATGTTGGCTTGCGTTGGTGCCGTTAATACCTATTTTTTTTAAATGTTGGCAATTCTGCAACAATAACATAATCCAACCCCCATGTCTCTATGATTCTCATAGGCTGAGATAGGTACATGCAAAATTGGTTGCTATGGTAACCAGTCTGGTTGCTATGGAGGGGTCAGTGACCTAACATATTGTTCCCATGTCAACACGAGTAAAATACACCAACCCCCATGTCTCTATGACTTTCGTAAGCTGAGATAGAGATACGCCATGTTGGTTGCTATGGTAACAGTGTGGTTGCTATGGAGGGTTCGCTGACCTAATATATTGTTCCTTATATGAATACGAGTAAATTACAGCAACCCCCATGTCTCTATGGTTTTCCTGAGCTGAGATAGATACATGCAAAATTGGTTGCTATGGTAACCAGTCTGGTTGCTATGGAGGGGTCAGTGACCTAACACATTGTTCCCCATGTCAATGCATCAACCCCCATGTCTCTATGACTTTCCAAAGCTGAGATAGAGCTGCGCCATATTGGTTGCTATGGTAGCCAGTTTGGTTGCTATGGAGGGGTCGCTGACCTAATATATTGCTCCCCATATCTATCCGGGTAAAATACAGCAACCCCCATCTCTCTATGATTTTCCTAAGCTGAGATAGAGACATGCCATATTGGTTGCTATGGTAACCAGTCTGGTTGCTATGGAGGTGTCATTAACATAATATGTTTCAGCTGTCAGTATGGGTGAAGCTTACCAGCCCCCAAGCCTCTAGCATTTTTCTAAGCTAAGATAGAGAAGTGGCAATATAGTTGCTATGGTAAACAATTTGGTTGCTATGGAGGAGTTAGTGACATCATGTTGTAATCTACTTTTCATTAAGAATAATATAAAGCAACCCCCATGTCTCTACTGTGTTCCGTTTAGAAGATATTTGACATTGAAAGTTATGTCAAAAAGTGGGTGTGGCTTAATTAATTTATGTTAATTCACAAGCAATGATTGGCTGGATAAGTAATTTGCTTCATTAATGCTTGTATGACTTTCCAGTGTCAATCAATTACAGAAGCTCTTTTACATTAGGATCTATGGGATTCGTGCTCCATTCATTTCAATGGGCCATTGAAAGTCTATGAGACACCTTTGACCTACTTATTTGAAATCAGCTGCACCTGGAGTTATCAACTGCCAGATTTTCAAACGAGTCAGCTGACTCAACTGTCAGATTTTCAAACGATAGCAAATCTGCTGGAGAAAATCCGATTTCCATGCCTCAAACAAATAAAGATTATAGAAGAACCGTAAGACATACCGAAATGATTCTTTCTTTGTAAGAAGCAGAAGACCATAACGAAGAGAATGCTGTAATTTTTGTGAAGGTGTGATTAGAAATAAAAAAAATTATGGCGAGCTACAAATAGCCTTCATTTGATTCTGTGCAGCTGCTCATTTTAGAGAAATCCATACCCTCAAACAAATAAACATTACGAAAGAATGAACAGAGGTATTGAAATATTTCTTTTACTGTTAGAATCCCAAGATTTTAAGGAAGAGAATGGTGTAAATTTTGTGAAGCTGTGATAAAGTGTGAATGATTTATGGCGAGTTAAAAATAGCCTACGATTGAGATTTTGAACAGAATCCACCAGAATTTTTGAATGGAGGTGAATGGAGCAATTATGTGCACTCCTTGTGGTTTAGGCCACCTGGAGTAAAAACCGTGTGTTTTTTAAAAATGAAAACAGCACCAACTGAAAGAGGACAAAAATCTCTACCATTTAGGTATAAAATGTGTGTGTAAAGGTTAATTTTTAGTTGAGAAAACAGTGCAAGTAGCAACAAGACTGAGCTTGCTCAAAGTTAGAGTGAGCGATGACATCACCACTCTAGGGCTCCCATAGGGAATGACTTGGGCGATTTTTGGGCCGAAATTCGCGATTTTTACGGAAACCGCTGGTCAAATCGGTTCGAAAAGACATAGCAACTCGAGTGGGAACAGCTTGGACGACCGTGGAAAGTTTCGTGGCTGTAGCTCGAACGGGCTAGGAGGAGAAGCGTCGTAAAATTTTGACGTAGGAAAAGAGAAGAAGAAGAAGAAGAAGAAGAAGAAGAAGAATAATAAGTTTAAGTGCAATATCAATATGTTGGCTTTGCAAGCAAGCCAACATAATAAGTTTAAGTGCAATATCAATATGTTGGCTTTGCAAGCAAGCCAACATAATAAGTTTAAGTGCAATATCAATATGTTGGCTTTGCAAGCAAGCCAACATAATTATTATATTTAATGTGTTTAATGTAAGGGGCCATGAACTTGGTTTTTGTTCATACTGATTATGGGAATATATCAATGTTTACATTAAAAAAAGGGTTTGGATAAATACACATTTTCACTTACTGATTTCAGAGATGCTACAAGATTACCTCAATCACCGGATGGTGACAAAGAAAAAAGTTTCTTTTTGGAAGTTAAGGAAACCTTTCAATTGATTTCATTTCGTAGCAGGTGTTTTCATGATGTTCAAAACATTGTTATTAAAAATTAATTTATAACCAATAAGAAGACTCTGGAAGAAAGATTCAAGAAGATTAAACTGAAAATGCTGTTTTATTTTGCTTTTATTTTTTCTGTATGTTTAGTCCACCCAGAAGAAGTGGCTTCTCACTCTGCTTATTGACACCTTTTTCTAATTAGGTTTGAATGTGTGTTATATAGGCAGTGCGAGTTCTGCACACCAGGAAACTGGTGCCACCTGCTGGTGGGAGTACCTTGACTCAACATGTTCGCAGATCTCACTACACATACAACTCTTTTTACAGATCACGCACGGAAAAAGTCACACAAAAAAAATCACACAACTCCATAACACTCAACCAGGAGCCTGATTTACAGCATTTTCAAATCAAAACACTGGATAAGCGCTGCCAGCTGCGCGTTATTAGACTGGGCACTTAAGCTTGATACAGTCGGTGAACGAGGTCACACTGTTCAGCGTGCTGGAGAGGGCAGACCATTTCCCTCTGCTGGGAGCAGTAGATAGAGGTCACCAGAACTACTGGGAGCTGAAGGATCCAAGGAGGTGCCCAGTAACTGGGCTCGGATGGCCACCCCCTCCCTGAGAGAAGGCTTCTCAAGCGCTCTGGCTGTCCATGGCATTGAAGGTGTTGGTCTATGGAGACAAGCCCAAAGCTCGAAGCCCAGGGATCATCGAGGAGACCTACCACAAAGACATCACATACCTCTGGTGGCCAGGAAACCATGTGTCACTGTACTGAGCGGGGTGAAGGCACCCCGGAGTACTCCTAGGGCACTACTCGGAGGCCACGCTTGCCTGACCTGCTCACCACCATCTCCTATAAGACCTAAGTGACTTTTTATTAGTTCATTTTGGTGCACTATTTTAATAAAAACCTTGTGCAGCCTTGAACAGTGTCTATGGGTCCATGTTGCTCTCGCCAACCCAATACAATACACATTTGCTGGTCGAGATTCTCGCATCTCCAAATCCAGTTAAACAGTTGCAAATATTAAAATGCATTTGCATATCAAAACACGCATTTGTAAGTAATATTGCTTCATTTTTAATCTGATTTTCTGGTTTACTTTGAAGCAATCTTGATTTATTTGTCAGATATGAATGAGGCCTGATTCTCAAAATATCTAAATCGGGTCAAATTCAACTTGGAGTGAACAGATGTGAGCTGCACTGTACAACTAAACAGGATCAGCCTTTAACAAAATCAAGGATTTAACTATACCATGTACATGAATCCCCTGTAAAGTGAAAATGGCAAACAAATCCAGAACCGATTGCACATCCTAAAAATAGACTTATTTTCAATTCAGGGTTCAGTGGTAGCTGAAATTTTAAGTACTTGCACACAAGTAACCATGCATGTATTGATGAACTTTAGGAAATGTAAATAACATTAATGCTGCAAGCAGTGATCACGGGGCTCGACCAGTTTGTTGCACTATGACCAATCCTTATTTGCCCTACGACCAATTGTAAAAATTGCTGAACAATACAGGTGAATTAAATAATGAAAACCATTGAAATGTTTTCTGGTATTGTTTTGGCCAAGATTCTTGTCATAAGTACCTTATCTATGTAAAATGCTGTACCTACTGTGGCCACCTGGTGGCGCTAAAACTGAGAGTCTATACTGTAGATATGTTCAAACATGGATTCTTAACATGCATGGAAAATTTGAGCCAAATTAGACATTGCAAATTCCTGTTTGTAGCGAAATTCGACTGCTGCAGTGTGCCCAAAATTTACAGAAATCAAAAAAGCTTCGCACTTTAACATCCCATATGCCTTATGATAAGACTAATGGAGTTTAGAGATGAACAGATAAAATCTCTAGGAGGAGTTTGTTAAAGTAGGACATATTTCACCAGTTCTGACGTGTGACATTTTGTGACTTTTCAAGCTCACTTAGGCTCTCAATAATCTCAAAATCTCCAGAAAGCCACTAAACAATAATACTCTGAGTAAATACAATAAGGTTCTACACTCCTTTGGTACTCAGGATACTCAAAAAAAAAACATGATTGCATTAATTTTCAGAACAAATTTAATTTTGCCTAAGTATGGATGTGAGTGAGCTAAATTGTTTGCTAATAACGGTGCTAATAATAAAATAGCACTGACTTTTCAAATATTAATTAGTAAAAATTTGTAAAAACCATTTAGTGTTTACATTTCCTTCCACCTCTTTGGAAGTGAACCACTTTGAGTATATCCGAGAGATCAAACCCAAAGAAAGTGAATTAAAGTTGCTACATGGATAATTAAACGATTGTTTTTAAAGCCCACCGTTGGACATAAACGTTTACATGGAAAAACAGTTCTTGCACATGAGTCTCAAGGAACAAAAAAAAGTAGAATAGTGTGTAATTTCCAGAAATCCGTAATGTATGAGAACTGTAAAATCCCCTCCAGTGTTTCAGATGCTGGTTCGATGCCGCAAAAGTAAAATTTGCGTAAAACTACAGTGTTGAGAGATTGATTTTGACAGGTCAGTCTCAAACACTGTGATATCTGTTTCAGGAGCCTCAGTGGAGAGCCAGGAAGTGATATGCTAAAATAATCATGCCTCCTTCTGTGGTGTGTATTCTAAGTGAATGTGCGCATGGTATATTTTTAGATGCTACAGGCTGCAGAATGAACACTGGCACATGTGTACATTCCAGTACGTGTGGTTACGTTTGGTGTGTGTCTATGAGTTAGAAATTGTATGTCTTGGCCTGCTATCCCTCTCCTTCTGCAGTCTTTTAGATCAGGAAAAGCTATGACTGCAACATTTCATCACAATATTATTAACTGTACTTGTAAAAATCAGTCACCTTTATGAAGGACACTGACCAGGCCATGATGCTTGTTGCCAACTGTGTACAATTTCCAAAACTACAGAAAATTACATTTTTTGTTATAATCTTTAATTCGGAAATAATTGCTTTGTATATCTACTTCTCTAACTCAGACCAAGCAGAAACTGTCACTTAATGGAGCCATATTAAGCCTTTTTTAAAGCATTTATAATAAATAACTTTTGCCAAAACACACCGTTTACCCCCATTAACACTCAAGCTTTCGCCACACCCCTTTTGGAACTTGAAGTTCTGGAATCATGGGTAATGTAGTGCATAATAGCGCCAGTCAAATAGAACACCATCAAGTTGTTCAAATGAGAATTTAGAGTTTTCTGTGTGTCGTTCGGGTTGGAAAGGGACATAAATAAAGTTCAAAGTGCATCAAAGTTATGTATAAGTCTCATCACTTCGCAAACTAATGAATCCACCATAAACGTGTAGAAATAACAACACCCTTCACGCAGTTCAGTGCCAGTAGTGATGGGAAGTTCGGATCATTTTACGGATTCGGTTCTTTGAGTCTCGTTCAGTAAATTGAACGGATCTTTTTTCGAGTCATTTCGTTCATTTTACTAAAATATCAATAAATGTTGTGTGTACTTCCACATCTACTAGCGTTTTATACACAAACGCCAATCACACTACAAATAAGACAAAACTATAATGCTAAATTTAAAATGAATATAAATATATTACTAAAGCCTACCTGGGTCTTTTAGTCTGGTTTACCCAAACTCTGAACTGTCTTCTTTAGATTTAAATCTCTTTTGTTCGACACAAAATTACTTCACTCTGATGTTAACGTGTTCAGTCCGAGCACTCAGTCCGGACTGGCTTCTTTAGCACTTTTGTCACGTGACCGCTACAGTGCCGGGATCCGAAAAGATTCGTTCTTTTAGCGAGTCCGGGTCCTTTCTGTCTTTTCTCTTTCCGGCTCATGATGCATTGGTTAACATTACGGAGTGGCCATGAGCCGGAACCCGAA
>SRMA01003510.1:0-19284 GCA_007224835.1 Danionella cerebrum | reverse complement strand
GCTTGTATGACTTTCCAGTGCCAATCAATTACAGAAGCTCTTTTACATTAGGATCTATGGGGTTCATGCTCCATTCATTTCAATGGGCCATTGAAAGTCCATGAGACACCTTTGACCTACTTATTTGAAATCAGCTTGCACCTGGAGTTATCAACTGTCAGATTTTCAAACGAGTCAGCTGCAGCTGGAAATCCAACTGTCAGATTTTTAAACGATGGCAAATCTGCTGGAGAAAATCCGATTTCCATGCCTCAAACAAATAAAGATGAGAGAAGAACCGTAAGACATATCGAAATGATTCTTTCTTTGTAAGAAGCAGAAGACCCTAACGAAGAGAATGCTGTAATTTTGGTGAAGGTGTGATTAGAAATAAAAAAATTATGGCGAGCTACAAATAGCCATCATTTGATTCTGTGCAACTGCTCATTTTAGAGAAATCCATACCCTCAAACAAATAAACATTACGAAAAAATGAACAGAGGTATTGAAATATTTCTTTTACTGTTAGAATCCCAAGATTTTAAGGAAGAGAATGGGGTAAATTTTGTGAAGCTGTGATAAAGTTTGAATGATTTATGGCGAGTTAAAAATAGCCTGCGATTGGGATTTTAAACAGAATCCACCAGAATTTTTGAATGGAGGTGAATGGAGCAATTAAGTGCACTCCTTGTGGTTTAGGCCACCTGGAGTAAAACCGTGTGTTTTTTAAAAATGAAAACAGCACCAACTGAAAGAGGACAAAAATCTCTACCATTTAGATATAAAATGTGTGTGTAAAGGTTAATTTTAGTTGAGAAAACATTGCAAGTATCAACAAGACTGAGCTTGCTCAAAGTTAGAGTGAGCGATGACATCACCACTCTAGGGCTCCCATAGGGAATGACTTGGGCGATTTTTGGGCCGAATTTTATGATTTTTTGGGAAACCGCAAGTGCAATCGGTTCGAAAAGACATAGCAACTCGAGTGGGAACAGTTTGGACGACCGTGGAAAGTTTCGTGGCTGTAGCTTGAACGGCCTAGGAGGAGATACAATTTGAAATTTGGCTCAGAAGAAGAAGAAGAAGAAGAAGAAGAAAAAGAATAACTAGATTTTAAAGTTTGCACGCAACCTTCGATGTTGGCTTGCGTTGGTACCGTTAATACCTTTTTTTTTTTAAATGTTGTCAATTCCGCAACAATAACATAATCCAACCCCCATGTCTCTATGATTCTCATAAGCTGAGATAGTTACATGCAACATTGGTTGCTATGGTAACCAGTCTGGTTGCTATGGAGGGGTAAGTGACCTAACATATTGTTCCTCATGTCATCACGAGTAAAATACACCAACCCCCATGTCTCTAAGACTTTCGTAAGCTGAGATAGAGCTGCGCCATATTAGTTGCTATGGTAACAGTGTGGTTGCTATGGAGGGGTCGCTGACCTAATATATTGTTCCCCATATGAATACGAGTAAATTACAGCAACCCCATGTCTCTATGATTTTCCTGAGCTGAGATAGGTACATGCAAAATTGGTTGCTATGGTAACCAGTCTGGTTGCTATGGAGGGGTCAGTGACCTCACACATTGTTCCCCATGTCAATACATCACCCCCCATGTCTCTATGACTTTCCAAAGCTGAGATAGAGCTGCGCCATATTGGTTGCTATGGTAACCAGTTTGGTTGCTGTGGAGAGGTCGCTGACCTAATATATTGCTCCCCATATCTATACGGGTAAAATACAGCAACCCCCATGTCTCTATGATTTTCTTAAGCTGAGGTAGAGACATGCCATATTGGTTGCTATGGTAACCAGTCTGGTTGCTATGGAGGTGTCATTAACATAATATAATGTTTCAGCTGTCAGTATGGGTGAAGCTTACCAGCCCCCAAGTCTCTAGCATTTTTCTAAGCTAAGATAGAGATGTGGCAATATAGTTGCTATGATAAACAATTTAGTTGCTATGGAGGAGTTAGTGACATCATGTTGTAATCTACTTTCCATTTAGACTAATATAAAGCAACCCCCATGTCTCTACTGTGTTTCGTTTAGAAGATATTTGACATTGAAAGTTATGTCAAAAAGTGGGTGTGGCTTAATTAATTTATGTTAATTCACAAGCAATGATGGGCTGGATAAGTAATTTGCTTCCTTAATTCTTGTATGACTTTCCAGTGTCAATCAATTACAGAAGCTCTTTTACAATAGGATCTATGGGGTTCATGCTCCATTCATTTCAATGGGCCATTAAAAGTCTATGAGACACCTTTGACCTACTTATTTGAAATCAGCTGCATCTGCTGGAGTTATCAACTGCCAGATTTTCAAACGAGTCAGCTGCAGCTGGAAATTCAACTGTCAGATTTTTAGACGATGGCAAATCTGCTGGAGAAAATCCGATTTCCATGCCTCAAACAAATAAAGATTATAGAAGAACCGTAAGACATATCAAAATGATTCTTTCTTTGTAAGAAGCAGAAGACCCTAACGAAGAGAATGCTGTATTTTTTGTGAAGGTGTGATTAGAAATAAAAAAATTATGGCGAGCTACAAATAGCCTTCATTTGATTCTGTGCAACTGCTCATTTTAGAGAAATCCATACCCTCAAACAAATAAACATTACGGAAGAATGAACAGAGGTATTGAAATATTTCTTTTACTGTTAGAATCCCAAGATTTTAAGGAAGAGAATGGTGTAAAATTTGTGAAGCTGTGATAAAGTTTGAATGATTTATGGCGAGTTAAAAATAGCCTGCGATTGAGATTTTAAACAGAGTCCACCAGATTTTTTGAATGGAGGTGAATGGAGCAATTATGTGCACTCCTTGTGGTTTTGGCCACCTGGAGTAAAAACAGTGTGTTTTTTAAAAATGAAAACAGCACCAACTGAAAGAGGACAAAAATCTCTACCATTTAGATTTAAAATGTGTGTGTAAAGGTTAATTTTTAGTTGAGAAAACATTGCAAGTATCAACAAGACTGAGCTTGCTCCAAGTTAGAGTGAGCGATGACATCACCACTCTAGGGCTCCCATAGGGAATGACTTGGGCGATTTTTGGGCCGAATTTTATGATTTTTGGGGAAATCGCAAGTGCAATCGGTTCGAAAAGACATAGCAACTCGAGTGGGAACAGTTTGGATGACCGTGGAAAGTTTCGTGGCTGTAGTTCGAACGGCCTAGGAGGAGATACAATTTGAAATTTGGCTCAGAAGAAGAAGAAGAAGAAGAAAAAGAATAATAACTAGATTTTAAAGTTTGCACGCAAACTTCGATGTTGGCTTGCGTTGGTACCGTTAATACCTATTTTTTTAAATGTTGTCAATTCCGCAGCAATAACATAATCCAACCCCCATGTCTCTATGATTCTCATAAGCTGAGATAGGTACATGCAATATTGGTTGCTATAGTAACCAGTCTGGTTGCTATGGAGGTGTCAGTGACCTAACATATTGTTCCCCATGTCAACATGAGTAAAATACACCAACCCCCATGTCTCTATGACTTTCGTAAGCTGAGATAGATACGCCATATTGGTTGCTATGGTAACAGTGTGGTTGCTATGGAGGGGTAGCTGACCTAATATATTGTTCCCTATATGAATACGAGTAAATTACAGCAACCCCCATGTCTCTATGATTTTCCTGAGCTGAGATAGGTACATGCAAATTGGTTGCTATGGTAACCAGTCTGGTTGCTATGGAGGGGTCAGTGACCTAACACATTGTTCCCATGTCAATACATCAACCCCCATGTCTCTATGACTTTCCAAAGCTGAGATAGAGCTGCGCCATATTGATTGCTATGGTAACCAGTTTGGTTGCTATGGAGGGGTCGCTGACCTAATATATTGCTCCCCATATCTATACGGGTAAAATACAGCAACCCCCATCTCTATGATTTTCCTAAGCTGAGATAGAGACATGCCATATTGGTTGCTATGGTAGCCAGTCTGGTTGCTATGGAGGTGTCATTAACATAATATGTTTCAGCTGTCAGTATGGGTGAAGCTTACCAGCCCCCAAGTCTCTAGCATTTTTCTAAGCTAAGATAGAGATGTGGCTATATAGTTGCTATGGTAAACAATTTGGTTGCTATGGAGGAGTTAGTGACATCATGTTGTTATCTACTTTTCATTTAGAATAATATAAAGCAACCCCCATGTCTCTACTGTGTTCCGTTTAGAAGATGTTTGACATTGAAAGTTATGTCAAAAAGTGGGTGTGGCTTAATTAATTTATGTTAATTCACAAGCAATGATGGGCTGGATAGTAATTTGCTTCCTTAATGCTTGTATGACTTTCCAGTGTCAATCAATTACAGAAGCTCTTTTACATTAGGATCTATGGGTTTCATGCTCCATTCATTTCAATGGGCCATTGAAAGTCAATGAGACACCTTTGACCTACTTATTTGAAATCAGCTTGCACCTGGAGTTATCAACTGCCAGATTTTCAAATGAGTCAGCTGACTCAACTGTCAGATTTTTTAAACGATGGCAAATCTGCTGGAGAAAATCCGATTTCCATGCCTCAAACAAATAAAGATTATAGAAGAACGGTAAGACATATCGAAATGATTCTTTCTTTGTCAGAAGCAGAAGACCCTAACGAAGAGAATGCTGTAATTTTTGTGAAGGTGTGATTAGAAATAAAAAAAATATGGCGAGCTACAAATAGCCTTCATTTGATTTTGTGCAACTGCTCATTTCTGAGAAATCCATACCCTCAAACAAATAAGGATTACGAAAGAATGACCAGAAGTATTGAAATATTTCTTTTACTGTTAGAATCCCAAGATTTTAAGGAAGAGAATGGTGTAAATTTTGTGTAGCTGTGATAAAGTTTGAATGATTTATGGCGAGTTAAAAATAGCCTGCGATTGAGATTTTAAACAGAGTCCGCCAGAATTTTTGAATGGAGGTGAATGGAGCAATTATGTGCACTCGTTGTGGTTTAGGCCACCTGGAGTAAAAGCCGTGTGTTTTTTAAAAATGAAAACAGCACCAACTGAAATAGGACAAAAATCTCTACCATTTAGGTATAAAATGTGTGTGTAAAGGTTAATTTTTAGTTGAGAAAACAGTGCAAGTAGCAACAAGACTGAACTTGCTCAAAGTTAGAGTGAGCGATGACATCACCCCTCTAGGGCCCCCATAGGGAATGACTTGGGCGATTTTTGGCCCGAAATTCGTGATTTTTACGGAAACCGCTGGTCAAATCAGTCCGAAAAGACATAGCAACTCAAGTGGGAACAGTTTGGACGACTGTGGAAAGTTTCGTGGCTGTAGCTCGAACGGGCTAGGAGGAGTAGCCGGTAGAATTTTTGTCCTAAGAAGAAGAAGAAGCGGAAGAATAATAATAAGTTTAAGAGAGATAACAATATGTTGGCTCTGCAAGCCAACATAATAATAAGTTTAAACACAATAACAATATGTTGGCTTTGCAAGCAAGCCAACATAACTAGATTTTAAAGTTTGCACGCAAACTTCGATGTTGGCTTGCGTTGGAACCGTTAATACCTTTTTTTTTAAATGTTGTCAATTCCGCAACAATAACATAATCCAACCCTCATGTCTCTATGATTCTCATAGGCTGAGATAGGCACATGCAAAATTGGTTGCTATGGTAACAAGTCTGGTTGCTATGGAGGGGTCAGTGACCTAACATATTGTTACCCATGTCAACACGAGTAAAATACACTAACCCCCATGTCTCTATGACTTTCGTAAGCTGAGATAGAGATACGCCATATTGGTTGCTATGGTAACTGTGTGGTTGCTATGGAGGGGTCGCTGACCTAATATATTGTTCCCCATATGAATACGAGTAAATTACAGCAACCCCCATGTCGCTATGATTTTCCTGAGCTGAAATAGGTACATGCAAAATTGGTTGCTATGGTAACCAGTCTGGTTGCTATGGAGAGGTCAGTGACCTAACACATTGTTCCCCATGTCAATACATCAACCCCCATGTCTCTATGACTTTCCCAAGCTGAGATAGAGCTGTGCCATATTGGTTGCTATGGTAACCAGTTTGGTTGCTATGGAGGGGTCGCTGACCTAATATATTGCTCCCCATATCTGTACGGGTAAAATACAGCAACCCCCATCTCTCTATGATTTTCCTAAGCTGAGATAGAGACAGGCCATATTGGTTGCCATGGTAACCAGTCTGGTTGCCATGGAGGTGTCATTAACATAATATAATGTTTCAGCTGTCAGTATGGGTGAAGCTTACCAGCCCCCCAGTCTCTAGCATTTTTATAAGCTAAGATAGAGATGTGGCAATATAGTTGCTATGGTAAACAATTTGGTTGCTATGGAGGAGTTAGTGACATCATGTTGTAATCTACTTTCCATTTAGTCTAATATAAAGCAACCCCCATGTCTCTACTGTGTTCCGTTTAGAAGATATTTGACATTGAAAGTTATGTCAAAAAAGTGGGTGTGGCTTAATTAATTTATGTTAAATCACAAGCAATGATGGGCTGGATAAGTAATTTGCTTCCTTAATGCTTGTATGACTTTCCAGTGTCAATCAATTACACAAGCTCTTTTACATTAGGATCTATGGGGTTCATGCTCCATTCATTTCAATGGGCCATTGAAAGTCAAAGAGACACCTTTGACCTACTTATTTGAAATCAGCTTGCACCTGGAGTTATCAACTGTCAGATTTTCAAACGAATCAGCTGACTCAACTGTCAGATTTTCAAACGATGGCAAATCTGCTGGAGAAAATCCGATTTCCATGCCTCAAACAAATAAAGATTATAGAAGAACCGTAAGACATATCGAAATGATTCTTTCTTTGTAAGAAGCAGAAGACCCTAACAAAGAGAATGCTGTAAATTTTGTGAAGGTGTGATTAGAAATAAAAAAATTATGGCGAGCTATAAATAGCCTTCATTTGATTCTGTGCAACTGCTCATTTCTGAGAAATCCATACCTCCAAACAAATAAGGATTACGAAAGAATGACCAGAGTTATTGAAATATTTCTTTTACTGTTAGAATCCCAAGATTTTAAGGAAGAGAATGGTGTAAATTTTGTGAAGCTGTGATAAAGTTTGAATGATTTATGGCGAGTTACAAATAGCCTGCGATTGAGATTTTAAACATTCTCTGGCAGAATTTTTGAATGGAGGTGAATGGAGCAATTAAGTGCACTCCTTGTGGTTTAGGCCACCTGGAGTAAAAACCGTGTGTTTTTTAAAAATGAAAACAGCACCAACTGAAAGAGGACAAAAATCTCTACCATTTAGGTATAAAATGTGTGTGTAAAGGTTAATTTTTAGTTGAGAAAACAGT
This sequence comes from Danionella cerebrum, assembly GCA_007224835.1. Classification (NCBI taxonomy): domain Eukaryota; kingdom Metazoa; phylum Chordata; class Actinopteri; order Cypriniformes; family Danionidae; genus Danionella; species Danionella cerebrum. Next base: position 11,987 of record SRMA01003510.1, on the reverse strand, counting down.
GCAAGTAGCAACAAGACTGAACTTGCTCAAAGTTAGAGTGGCGATGACATCACCACTCTAGGGCTCCCATAGGGAATGACTTGGGCGATTTTTGGGCCGAAATTCACGATTTTTACGGAAACCGCTGGTCAAATCGGTCCGAAAAGACAAAGCAACTCGAGTGGGAACAGCTTTGATGACCGTGGAAAGTTTCGTGGCTGTAGCTCAAACGGGCTAGGAGGAGTAGTACTGGAAAAATTTTTTGTGAGAAAAGAGAAGAAGAAGAATAATAACTAGATTTTAAAGTTTGCACGCAAACTTCGATGTTGGCTTGCGTTGGTACCGTTAATACCTTTTTTTTTAAATGTTGTCAATTCCGCAACAATAACATAATCCAACCCTCATGTCTCTATGATTCTCAAAGGCTGAGATAGGTACATGCAAAATTGGTTGCTATGGTAACAAGTCTGGTTGCTATGGAGGGTCAGTGACCTAACATATTGTTCCCCATGTCAACACGAGTAAAATACACCACCCCCCTTGTCTCTATGACTTTCGTAAGCTGAGATAGAGATACGCCATATTGGTTGCTATGGTAACAGTGTGGTTGCTATGGAGGGGTCGCTGACCTAATATATTGTTCCCCATATGAATACGAGTAAATTACAGCAACCCCCATGTCTCTATGATTTTCCTGAGCTGAGATAGGTACATGCAAAATTGGTTGCTATGGTAACCAGTCTGGTTGCTATGGAGGGGTCAGTGACCTAACACATTGTTCCCCATGTCAATACATCAACCCCCATGTCTCTATGACTTTCCAAAGCTGAGATAGAGCTGTGCCATATTGGTTGCTATGGTAACCAGTTTGGTTGCTATGGAGGGGTCGCTGACCTAATATATTGCTCCCCATATCTATACGGGTAAAATACAGCAACCCCCATCTCTCTATGATTTTCCTAAGCTGAGATAGAGACATGCTATATTGGTTGCTATGGTAACCAGTCTGGTTGCTATGGAGGTGTCATTAACATAATATAATGTTTCAGCTGTCAGTATGGGTGAAGCTTACCAGCCCCCAAGTCTCTAGCATTTTTCTAAGCTAAGATAGAGATGTGGCAATATAGTTGCTATGGTAAACAATTTGGTTGCTATGGAGGAGTTAGTGACATCATGTTGTAATCTACTTTCCATTTAGACTAATATAAAGCAACCCCCATGTCTCTACTGTGCTCCGTTTAGAAGATATTTGACATTGAAAGTTATGTCAAAAAGTGGGTGTGGCTTAATTAATTTATGTTAATTCACAAGCAATGATGGGCTGGATACGTAATTTGCTTCCTTAATGCTTGTATGACTTTCCAGTGTCAATCAATTACAGAAGCTCTTTTACATTAGGATCTATGGGGTTCATGCTCCATTCATTTCAATGGGCCATTGAAAGTCAATGAGACACCTTTGACCTACTTATTTGAAATCAGCTTGCACCTGGAGTTATCAACTGCCAGATTTTCAAACGAATCAGCTGCAGCTGGAAATTCAACTGTCAGATTTTGATGGCAAATCTGCTGGAGAAAATCCGATTTCCATGCCTCAAACAAATAAAGATTATAGAAGAACCGTAAGACATATCGAAATGATTCTTTCTTTGTCAGAAGCAGAAGACCCTAACGAAGAGAATGCTGTAATTTTTGTGAAGGTGTGATTAGAAATAAAAAAATTATGGCGAGCTACAAATAGCCTTCATTTGATTCTGTGCAACTGCTCATTTTAGAGAAATCCATACCCTCAAACAAATAAACATTACGAAAGAATGAACAGAGGTATTGAAATATTTCTTTTACTGTTAGAATCCCAAGATTTTAAGGAAGAGAATGGTGTAAATTTTGTGAAGCTGTGATAAAGTGTGAATGATTTATGGCGAGTTAAAAATAGCCTGCGATTTAGATTTTAAACAGAATCCACCAGAATTTTTGAATGGAGGTGAATGGAGCAATTAAGTGCACTCCTTGTGGTTTAGGCCACCTGGAGTAAAAACCGTGTGTTTTTTAAAAATGAAAACAGCTCCAACTGAAAGAGGACAAAAATCTCTACCATTTAGATATAAAATGTGTGTGTAAATGTTAATTTTTAGTTGAGAAAACAGTGCAAGTAGCAACAAGACTGAGCTTGCTCAAAGTTAGAGTGAGCGATGACATCACCACTCTAGGGCTCCCATAGGGAATGACTTGGCCGATTTTTGGGCCGAAATTCGCGATTTTTACGGAAACCGCTGATCAAATCGGTCCGAAGAGATATAGCAACAAACTACATAACAGCTTTGAGGTGTGTTGAAAGTTTCGTGGCTGTAGCTCGAAGGGGCTAGGAGGAGTAGTGTTGAGAATTTTTGTCAGAAGAAAAGAGAAGAAGAATAATAAGTTTAGGAGAGATAACAATATGTTGGCTCTGCAAGCCAACATAATAATAAGTTTAAGAGAGATAACAATATGTTGGCTCTGCAAGCCAACATAAATATGAATATCAACAATACAATTACTTAAAATCGAATTTCACAAACTGCTGTATTTATGCACGTCCAAAGCGAGTGATCAAACGAATCGGGATCATCAGAGTAAAAACAGTATTTCGTGTCAGTATAATTGTTATGTCTTTTCAAAGAACACTTATCTGATTATAAAATATCTATGGTTTTAACCATAGACTTTAAAACCTAATCACAGGGTATGGGAGTTTCAAAATCCATCACCGCGCATGCGCATATGAACATTGATTACGTCCTCAATACTATTGAGTACGTCATCGCGCATGTGTGTTTAGATATTCATTACCGCGCATGCCTTAGAACATTTGTTAGGTGCTCAATGCCATTGAGTACGTAACCAATGCGCGGGCACTCTACATTTTGACCATGATGAGTCGGGGTGGGACTCGTCATCAGCATCACGCCGGTGTAGCTGTGTCAGCGACGGGCTTTTGGGTGACAGAGGCTTGTCCGTTGTTTTTTTTTGTTTTTTTTCTCCATCTCATTTTTCTCGCGTGAATACATTGCAGATGATTTGTTGCGAGTGGCACGCCGGGTATCGCTGTTCCTCTTTTGGTGAGAAGGTTGCTGGTTCGAGGCCAGCCGGGGCTCTTCCAAAAGGAACTTGCTCATTCTCGTGAGCGGGTTTTCTCGGTTTACTCCACTGGAGCAAAAACATGCGTCGAGATCATTGAATTTGCTCAATTCTAGGGCGTACCCCGCAATCTTCCCAAGCGGCTCTGGAAACGTGCACCGGCACCATAAGCCTTTGACTCTGAAAAGGGAAGATGGATTTGGGAAGCGCGAGGGCTGCTTCCTGGGTGCCGATTGATGCAAAGGGCCACCGCTTTGACACCTCGTATGAGCGGATTACGATTGAAGGATACTCTTCTCTGCAAAGACACAGATGGCGTTCATTAATTTTCACAACGAATACAGACAATGAACGAACGAGGTAGTAAGCGGGTAAACATTTATGGGCAACACTTTAGTTTTTCTCTTAGTGCGACTGATTTCTTGTTAAATTGAAAAAATATAAGAAATGTTCAAAACACTTCAAAATGATCACTTCTACGACGGTCCCGAGAAAATCACAATATCCATGTACGAATCATAGATGAAACACGTACAAAAAGTGAGCTAAGATTGTTTTGGTTTCTTTATTTTTTTACATTTTTAACATTTTACCATAAACAATTTGTACATTTTACAAACGCATCGAACAAAACGTGTGCTGGACACCAAATCTGCTCTCTTTCCGTTATTGGGCAGCCTGGCATCGCGTGCACTTTACCCGTATGTTGTTCTCTGAGTGAGTCTTGAGTGTGGCTTTCGGAGTGCGGTCGGCTCTCATAAACACACGCACATCTCTCGCTGACGTTGGCTGTGTGTTTCTGGCATTGTCCTGCTGACTGCGACGAGCAGAAGAAATCAACTCGTCAAAACGGACAACGCCACCGCGGGAATTTCACCAGGAGAATCTAAGGGAACAAGTAAAAGCAGACTCTGTTTAAAAGACAGTGCATGTCAAAGGCAGAACACCAACGCAATTTATTGGCCTTCACGAATTCACACAGACACGTCATCGCAGTCGCGGCGTGGAGAGAACCCTGTGCTTTTACTGACTCTGTAAAGCATTTCTACTAGGGAGAGAGAGAGAGAGAGAGAGAGAAATCACTGTCACAGCCTTCGTTTCTGCTGCTTTCTGAAAAAGAAACCCGTACTTGGCTCATTAGCATCTGTAACCAGCAGGAGCCGCCCGCTAGCCTCGAACTAGTGACCTTTTGATGAAAAGCCACAGTGCTAGCTCTTGTGAAATGCGTCGACTGTAAAGAACAGCCATAGCACAGGCCCAAAGGGCCGCAGTCACGGACACATTTGGAATGTCAGTTTTGCTCTCAAAGCTAAATTTTGTCACTGTAGTTATAGCTGCAACCCATCTTTAGAGAGAAAAAAGACAAGTCTCGAATTTTCTTGTCTCTATCCCTTTTTTTTTCAATTAAACACAGCCGCAATAGCACACAAGTTCAAGTTTGATTATTTATATAGCGCTTTTCACAGCGGACAGTGTCTCAAAGCAGCTTTACAGTAAACCAACAAGTTGAAACTCGAAAAAGAGGAAAAAATTAATTAATAAGTGGTGTATATTTCCCTAATAAGACTATGAGGTGGTCTGGAAATGTTTTGTTGAACCCCAAATGAATTTACTAGGTCTATAAATGACAGTCCAAGGGCATCACCTGGTTCATCTACATGAATAGTAAAATCTCCCACAAGCAGTAATTTATCAAAAGTGACCAAGAGATCAGAGAGAAATTGAACAAAAAACGTTACTCAAACCTGGCCCTCTCTCTCTCTCTCTCTCTCTCTCTCTCTCTCTCTTTCTCTTTCTCTCTCTGCGGTTTTGGGAGCGTGTGCGCCCTCAGGTGGCGAACCTCTGAAAAGAAAAAACACAAATACATAGCGCGAATCTGTTGAAGTGGTTAAGCGTCCAGTTAACCACGAGCTTCAAATAAAAGACAAAAGCATTTCTTAGGCAAGTAAAACCATCAAGTCTAAACAAACGTTTATCAGTCAGGCGTGACGAGAATGACGAGCGTGACGACGCAACCAATAGAGTTGAACGTCATTTGCATAAGTCCCTGTTTGAGCAAACCTTGAATCTACTCCGTCGAGACGAGGAACCAAATGACCTGAGAGCTTAAGCCCACCGAGAATCACACGCTGCTCGCGAACAGAGTGTTGGGGAGACCCTGAATATTTCCGGTCACCGTCAACTTAAATGCACTGCATAATAGGCCATTTATAATGAGCGCACCACGTCACAATTGGCTGTGAGCGGGGCGGCAGCTCACTGATGTGTCTGAAGTCTGTGTGGATTTGCGGTGCGGGGAAGAGGATGCGCACTTTTTTTTTTTCTTTCGCGCGGCTTCATATTGTTAAATAAAATAAATGTATAAAATAAAAATGTATTTAAAATAAAGAAATAAACAGCATTAGAACAACAACAATAGCAAATAATAATATGAATATCAACAATACAATTACTTAAAATCGAATTTCACAAACTGCTGTATTTATGCACTTCCAAAACGAGTGATCAAGCGAATCGGGATCATCAGAGTAAAAACAGTATTTCGTGTCAGTATAATTGTTATGTCTTTTCAAAGAACACTTGTCTGATTATATAATATCTATGGTTTTAACCATAGACTTTAAAACCTAATCACAGGGTATGGGAGTTTCAAAATCCATCACCGCGCATGCGCGTATGAACATTGATTACGTCCTCAATCTAAGGGAACAAGTAAAAGCAGACTCTGTTTAAAAGACAGCGCATGTCATCGCGCATGTGTGTTTCGATATTCATTACGGCGCATGCCTTAGAACATTTGTTAGGTGCTCAATGCCATTGAGTACGTAACCAATGCGAGGGCACTTTACATTTTGACCATGATGAGTCGGGGTGGGACTCGTCATCAGCATCACGCCGGTGTAGCTGTGTCAGCGACGGGCTTTTGGGTGACAGAGGCTTGTCCGTTGTTTTGTTTTGTTTTTTTTCTCCATCTCATTTTTCTCGCGTGAATACATTGCAGATGATTTGTTGGGAGTGGCACGCCGGGTATCGCTGTTCTCTTTTAGTGAGAAGGTTGCTGGTTCGAGGCCAGCCGGGGCTCTTCCAAAAGGAACTTGCTCATTCGCGTGAGCGGGTTTTCTCCGGTTTACTCCACTGGAGCAAAAACATGCGTCGAGATCATTGAGTTTGCTCAATTCTAGGGCGTACCCCGCAATCTTCCCAAACGGCGCTGGAAGCGTGCACCGGCACCATAAGCCTTTGACTCTGAAAAGGGAAGATGGATTTGGGAAACGCGAGACCTGCTTCCTGGGTACCGATTGATGCAAAGGGCCACCGCTTTGACACCTCGTATGAGCGGATTACGATTGAAGGATACTCTTCTCTGCAAAGACACAGATCGGCGTTCATTAATTTTCACAACGAATGCAGACAATGAACGAACGAGGTAGTAAACGGGTAAACATTTATGGGCAACACTTTAGTTTTCCTCTTAGTGCGACTGATTTCTTGTTAAATTGAAAAAAATATAAGAAATGTTCAAAACACTTCAAATGATCACTTCTACGACGGTCCCGAGAAAATCACAATATCCAATGTACGAATCATAGATGAAACACGTACAAAAAGTGAGCTAAGATTGTTTTAGTTTCTTTATTTTTTTACATTTTTAACATTTTACCATAAACAATTTGTACATTTTACAAGCGCATCGAACAAAGCGTGTGCTGGACACCAAATCTGCTCTCTTTCCGTTATTGGGCAGCCTGGCATCGCGTGCACTTTACCCGTATGTTGTTCTCTGAGTGAGTCTTGAGTGTGGCTTTCGGAGTGCGGTCGGCTCTCATAAACACACGCACATCTCTCGCTGGCGTTGGCTGTGTGTTTCTGGCATTGTCCTGCTGACTGCGACGAGCAGAAGAAATCAACTCGTCAAAACGGACAACGCCACCGCGGGAATTTCACCAGGAGAATCTAAGGGAACAAGTAAAAGCAGACTCTGTTTAAAAGACAGTGCATGTCAAAGGCAGAACACCAACGCAATTTATTGGCCTTCACGAATTCACACAGACACGTCATCGCAGTCGCGGCGTGGAGAGAACCCTGTTCTTTTACTGACTCTGTAAAGCATTTCTACTAGGGAGAGAGAGAGAGAGAGAGAGAGAGAAATCACTGTCACAGCCTTCGTTTCTGCTGCTTTCTGAAAAAGAAACCGGTACTTGGCTCATTAGCATCTGTAACCAGCAGGAGCCGCCCGCTAGCCTCGAACTAGTGACCTTTTGATGAAAAGCCACAGTGCTAGCTCTTGTGAAATGCGTCGACTGTAAAGAACAGCCTTAGCACAGGCCCAAAGGGCCGCAGTCACGGACACATTTGGAATGTCAGTTTTGCTCTCAAAGCTAAATTTTGTCACTGTAGTTATAGCTGCAACCCATCTTTAGAGAGAAAAAAAGACAAGTCTCGAATTTTCTTGTCTCTATCCCTTTTATTTTTTCAATTAAACACAGCCGCAATAGCACACAAGTTCAAGTTTGATTATTTATATAGCGCTTTTCACAACGGACAGTGTCTCAAAGCAGCTTTACAGTAAACCAACAAGTTGAAACTCGAAAAAGAGGAAAAAATTAATTAATAAGTGGTGTATATTTCCCTAATAAGACTATGAGGTGGTCTGGAAATGTTTTGTTGAACCCCAAATGAATTTACTAGGTCTATAAATGACAGTCCAAGGGCATCACCTGGTTCATCTACATGAATATTAAAATCTCCCACAAGCAGTAATTTATCAAAAGTGACCAAGAGATCAGAGAAATTGAACAAAAAAACGTTACTCAAACCTGGCCTCTCTCTCTCTCTCTCTCTCTCTCTCTCTCTCTCTTTCTCTTTCTCTCTCTGCGGTTTTGGAGCGTGTGCGCCCTCAGGTGGCGAACCTCTGAAAAGAAAAAAACACAAATACATAGCACGAATCTGTTGAAGTGGTTAAGCGTCCAGTTAACCACGAGCTTCAAATAAAAGACAAAAGCATTTCTTAGGCAAGTAAAACCAGACACATCAAGTCTAAACAAACGTTTATCAGTCAGGCGTGACGAGAATGACGAGCGTGACGACGCAACCAATAGAGTTGAACGTCATTTGCATAGGTCCCTGTTTGAGCAAACCTTGAATCTACTCCGTCGAGACGAGGAACCAAATGACCTGAGAGCTTAAGCCCACCGAGAATCACACGCTGCTCGCGAACAGAGTGTTGGGGGAGACCCTGAATATTTCCGGTCACCGTCAACTTAAATGCACTGCATAATAGGCCATTTATAATGAGCGCACGACGTCACAATTGGCTGTGAGCGGGGCGGCAGCTCACTGATGTGTCTGAAGTCTGTGTGGATTTGCGGTGCGGGGAAGAGGATGCGCACTTTTTTTTTTTCTTTCGCACGGCTTCATATTGTTAAATAAAATAAATGTATAAAATAAAAATGTATTTAAAATAAAGAAATAAACAGCATTAGAACAACGGCAATAGCAAATAATAATATGAATATCAACAATACAATTACTTAAAATCGAATTTCACAAACTGCTGTATTTATGCACTTCCAAAACGAGTGATCAAACGAATCGGGATCATCAGAGTAAAAACAGTATTTCGTGTCAGTATAATTGTTATGTCTTTTCAAAGAACACTTGTCTGATTATAAAATATCTATGGTTTTAACCATAGACTTTAAAACCTAATCACAGGGTATGGGAGTTTCAAAATCCATCACCGCGCATGCGCGTATGAACATTGATTACGTCCTCAATACTATTGAGTACGTCATCGCGCATGTGTGTTTCGATATTCATTACCGCGCATGCCTTAGAACATTTGTTAGGTGCTCAATGCCATTGAGTACGTAACCAATGCGAGGGCACTTTACATTTTGACCATGATGAGTCGGGGTGGGACTCGTCATCAGCATCACGCCGGTGTAGCTGTGTCAGCGGCGGGCTTTTGGGTGACAGAGGCTTGTCCGTTGTTTTTTTTGTTTTTTTCTCCATCTCATTTTTCTCGCGTGAATACATTGCAGATGATTTGTTGCGAGTGGCACGCCGGGTATCGCTGTTCCTCTTTTAGTGAGAAGGTTGCTGGTTCGAGGCCAGCCGGGGCTCTTCCAAAAGGAACTTGCTCATTCTCGTGAGCGGGTTTTCTCCGGTTTACTCCACTGGAGCAAAAACATGCGTCGAGATCATTGAATTTGCTCAATTCTAGGGCGTACCCCGCAATCTTCCCAAACGGCGCTGGAAACGTGCACCGGCACCATAAGCCTTTGACTCTGAAAAGGGAAGATGGATTTGGGAAACGCGAGAGCTGCTTCCTGGGTACCGATTGATGCAAAGGGCCACCGCTTTGACACCTCGTATGAGCGGATTACGATTGAAGGATACTCTTCTCTGCAAAGACACAGATCGCGTTCATTAATTTTCACAACGAATACAGACAATGAACGAACGAGGTAGTAAACGGGTAAACATTTATGGGCAACACTTTAGTTTTCCTCTTAGTGCGACTGATTTCTTGTTAAATTGAAAAAAATATAAGAAATGTTCAAAACACTTCAAAATGATCACTTCTACGACGGTCCCGAGAAAATCACAATATCCAATGTACGAATCATAGATGAAACACGTACAAAAAGTGAGCTAAGATTGTTTTGGTTTCTTTATTTTTTTACATTTTTAACATTTTACCATAAACAATTTGTACATTTTACAAACGCATCGAACAAAACGTGTGCTGGACACCAAATCTGCTCTCTTTCCGTTATTGGGCAGCCTGGCATCGCGTGCACTTTACCCGTATGTTGTTCTCTGAGTGAGTCTTGAGTGTGGCTTTTGGAGTGCGGTCGGCTCTCATAAACACACGCACATCTCTCGCTGACGTTGGCTGTGTGTTTCTGGCATTGTCCTGCTGACTGCGGCGAGCAGAAGAAATCAACTCGTCAAAACGGACAACGCCACCGCGGGAATTTCACCAGGAGAATCTAAGGAACAAGTAAAAGCAGACTCTGTTTAAAAGACAGTGCATGTCAAAGGCAGAACACCAACGCAATTTATTGGCCTTCCCGAATCCACACAGACACGTCATCGCAGTCGCGGCGGGGAGAGAACCCTGTGCTTTTACTGACTCTGTAAAGCATTTCTACTAGGGAGAGAGAGAGAGAGAGGGAGAGAGAGAAATCACTGTCACAGCCTTCGTTTCTGCTGCTTTCTGAAAAAGAAACCCGTACTTGGCTCATTAGCATCTGTAACTTAGCAGGAGCCGCCCGCTAGCCTCGAACTAGTGACCTTTTGATGAAAAGCCACAGTGCTAGCTCTTGTGAAATGCGTCGACTGTAAAGAGCAGCCTTAGCACAGGCCCAAAGGGCCGCAGTCACGGACACATTTGGAATGTCAGTTTTGCTCTCAAAGCTAAATTTTGTCACTGTGGTTATAGCTGCAACCCATCTTTAGAGAGAAAAAAGACAAGTCTCGAATTTTCTTGTCTCTATCCCTTTTTTTCAATTAAACACAGCCGCAATAGCACACAAGTTCAAGTTTGATTATTTATATAGCGCTTTTCACAACGGACAGTGTCTCAAAACAGCTTTACAGTAAACCAACAAGTTGAAACTCGAAAAAGAGGAAAAAATTAATTAATAAGTGGTGTATATTTCCCTAATAGGACTATGAGGTGGTCTGGAAATGTTTTGTTGAACCCCAAATGAATTTACTAGGTCTATAAATGACAGTCCAAGGGCATCACCTGGTTCATCTACATGAATATTAAAATCTCTCACAATCAGTAATTTATCAAAAGTGACCAAGAGATCAGAGAGAAATTGAACAAAAAAGCGTTACTCAAACCTGGCCCTCTCTCTCTCTCTCTCTCTCTCTCTTTCTCTTTCTCTCTCTGCGGTTTTGGAGCGTGTGCGCCCTCAGGTGGCGAACCTCTGAAAAGAAAAAACACAAATACATAGCATGAATCTGTTGAAGTGGTTAAGCGTCCAGTTAACCACGAGCTTCAAATAAAAGACAAAAGCATTTCTTAGGCAAGTAAAACCAGACACATCGAGTCTAAACAAACGTTTATCAGTCAGGCGTGACGAGAATGACGAGCGTGACGACGCAACCAATAGAGTTGAACGTCATTTGCATAGGTCCCTGTTTGAGCAAACCTTGAATCTCCTCCGTCGAGACGAGGAACCAATTGTTCTGAGAGCTTAAGCCCACCGAGAATCACACGCTGCTCGCGAACAGAGTGTTGGGGGAGACCCTGAATATTTCGGGTCACCGTCAACTTAAATGCACTGCATAATAGGCCATTTATAATGAGCGCACGACGTCACTATAGAATGACAAGCGCGCCACGTCACCATTGAATGACGAGCGCTCCACGTCGCCATTTTAAGACAAGCGCTCCACGCCACCATTGGCTGTGAGCGGGGCGGCAGCTCACTGATGTGTCTGAAGTCTGTGTGGATTTGCGGTGAGGGAAGAGGATGCGCACTTTTTTTTTTTCTTTCGCACGGCTTCATATTGTTAAATAAAATAAATGTATAAAATAAAAAGGTATTTAAAATAAAGAAATAAACAGCATTAGAACAACAACAATAGCAAATAATAATATGAATATCAACAATACAATTACTTAAATCGAATTTCACAAACTGCTGTATTTATGCACTTCCAAAACGAGTGATCAAACGAATCGGGATCAACAGAGAAAAAACAGTATTTCGTGTCAGTATAATTGTTATGTCTTTTCAAAGAACACTTGTCTAATTATAAAATATCTATGGTTTTATCCATAGACTTTAAAACCTAATCACAGGGTATGGGAGTTTCAAAATCCATCACCGCGCATGCGCGTATGAACATTGATTACGTCCTCAATAC